>ML307793.1:0-47798 GCA_005239505.1 Nicotiana paniculata | reverse complement strand
CCAGATTATATTTGCAGCGCCCGTTTAGTCTTTCTATAAGACATAGTTGAGCGTGATCAGAAGCGTTTAGAGAAAGGTTTGACAAAGTGAATGCGACTAAGGTGTATCACATGAACAGAGAGATTGGGAGTTTGACTCAAGGAATATCGAATGTCTCAATCTATTACTCAAGGTTAAATGATCTCTGGGCTGATTTTGAGTCGATTATACCATTTCGTGGGTGTGATTGTGTAAAATCTAGAGAATTTGTTATCTTTTTACACCAACAAAAATTGATGAAGTCTCTAATGGGATTGAATGATACATATGCACCACAAAGGAGCCAAATCCTGATGACGAATCCTATGCCTAACTTATTCGATGCTAATCCAGGAAGAAAGCTAGAGATTGAATGGAAACTTAGGAATACAAAGTGGAATCCTAGGGAATGCACCTATGGATGGAGAATCCAGTGATATGATATCGATTAATACCTCCAATACAAGGTCTAGAAGGAATGTGATTTGCAGTGTGATTATTTCCACATGAAGGGGCACACAAAAGAAAATTGCTACAAGCTGATTGGTTATCCAACATGGCCTAAATTCAACAACCACAATAGGAGAAGATGAGGTTATAATGGTGCTCCAGCAGTGGCACACAATGCAAATGTGAAGGCACAAGAGGAGATGTATACCACTAGGACAAAAAGAACTGGACATACAGGAGGTGTAGCATCTGCACCTATCTTTACCCATGAGCAATATCAACATATACTTATGTTGCTGGACAAGAACAAAGGATCAGATGCAATAGAGATGGCAAATATGACAGAGTCAACAACAAATGAGACAGCTAACATGGCAGGCAAAACCATTACTAACCATGGTTGTTGGATAATTGATTCTGGAGCCTCAAATCATATGGCTTCCTCCTTGCATCTGTTTTTCCAATCACAGTTTATACCCTCTAACTCGATTTCCAATTCTGTACACTTACCTAATGGGGATAGTACTAAGATTACTCATTCAGGGTCTTGTTCTCTGCTAATTCACAAGTCTTAGATAATGTACTATATGTTCCACAGTTCAAATACAATTTGTTGTCTGTCTCCAAATACACTAGGGATTTAAAGTGTTTAGTAGCCTTTTACCCTGATTTCTGTCTGTTTCAGGACCTCTTCAGTGGCAAGGTGAAGGGGATTGGTAGTGAAAAGAATGGGCTGTACATTCTCAATCCTTACACACATGCTGCTGCTCCTGCCTCCAAGTGTTTGTATTCCTCTCTTCAGAATAACTCAAATTTTTTGTGGCATCAAAGACTAGGTCATGCACCACAGAACATTTTACTGAAAATTCCTGCAATTAGAAATCACTTGTCAAAATCTATTGATTGTAGTTGTCCAATTTGTCCTTATCTAGGTTACCATTTCCTATTAGTGTCTACTTCTACATTTGAATTGATACATATGGATGTTTGGGGTCCATACAGAGTTTGTACTCATTGTGGCTTTAGATACTTTCTTACTATAGTTGATGATTACTCTAGAATGATTTGGACCTTCTTGTTAAGAGTCAAAAATGATGTATTTGTTGTTCTGAATGATTTCCTTCAATTGATTGAAAACCAATTTTCTTCTAAAGTAAAATATTTCGATCAGACAATGGTTATGAATTCTTCAATACACTTTGTTCCACTCTTTTCAAATCCAAAGGAATTATACATCAAAGTAGTTGTGTAAACACCCCTCAACAGAATGGAGTAGTGGAAAGGAAACACAAACACCTTCTAGAAGTTAGTAGAACTTTAAGATTTCAAGCCCACATTCCCTTAAAGTACTGGGGTGACTGTATTCTTGCATCAACCTACAATATTAATAGACTACCTAGTAGTGTTTTGAATGGAAAGACTCCTTATGAGTTATTCCATGGTCATCCTTCTAACCTACATCATATGAGAACTCTAGGATGTTTGTGTTATGCCACGAGACCAATTACAGTGATAAATTTTCTGCCAAGTCTAGGCCTGCTATCTTCATGGGTTACTCTTTACATCAAAAGGGTTACAAACTCTATGACATTGAGTCTAGGAAGTTTTTTGTCAATAGAGATGTTGTATTCAAAGAACATATTTTCCCTTTCAAATTCCCCATATCTCATTTCCTTCCTTGCAAAGAATCTCCTCCTCCTTCTTTTCATCCTGAACCTCCTCTCAATCCCATACATGCACCTTCCCTTGATTCAGTTTCTCCAATTGAGTCTCCACCCGTCTTCCCTTCTCCATCATTACCTACTCTTTCACCTGAACCTATGTCAACCTCTCCTACCCCTTCTCATACCTTTGTTACTCCTGTCACAACCACTCCTGATCAACCTAGAAGGTCAGGAAGGGTCACCAGACCTTCTATCTGGTTGACTGATTATGTACATCCTCCCTTACCCACTACTTCTTCTTCCTCTTCCTATCCTATTCAACAATTTGTTTCCTATTCCCACCTACCCTCACATTTTAAATCATTCCTTGCTTCTTTTCCTTTTGATACTGAACCCTCCTCTTTCTCTCAATATAGTAAGGATGCTAAGTGAGTTAAAGCCATTCAATTGGAAATTGAGGCTCTTGAGCAAAACCACACATAGGAAGTAGTGGATCTGCCTTCTGGTAAGGTCCCCATTTGGTGCAAATGGGTGTACAAGATTAAATATAATGCGGATAGTTCAATGGTAAGGTTCAAAGCCATACTAGTTGCTAAATTCTATACATAACAAGAAGCTCTGGATTTCCATGATACCTTCTCCCTTGTGGCCAAACTAACTACTGTCAGGACTGTAGTTGCTAGTGCAGCCCTTAAGGGCTGGTCTGTCTTTCAAATGGATGTTTCAAAATGCCTTCCTCAATGGTGATCTTGAGGAAGAGGTCTACATGTCCCTGCCCCAAGGCTTTAGTATCCAGGGGGAGCATAGAGTATGTAGGCTGCTAAAATCCTTATATGGTTTAAAACAGGCATCTAGGAAATAACTCTCATAGAATCTGATTTTACTCAAAGTAAACATGATTATTCACTGTTTACCAAGGCTAACAAATACAAGTTTGTGGTTGTGCTGGTATATGTAGATGATTTACTTGTAACATGAAATGATCTAGAGGATATTCAGAATGCAAAGGCTGCATTACACCAGAAGTTCAAGCTAAAAGACCTAGGAGAGTTGAGATACTTCTAGGGATAGAATTTGCAACGTCTAAAGAGGGAATACTAATGTCACAAAGGAAATATGCACCGGAAATGATCTCTGATGTGGGATTATCAGGATCAAAGCCTAAAGATACACCTATGGAGCAGAATATAAAGCTCACAAGTACAAAATTTGATAAACGTATAAATGCTGAGACCTCTGATGAAATACTGGAAGACAGGGAGAGTTTTCAAAGGTTAATTGGAAAGCTTTTGTACCTCACAATAAGCAGACTGGACATCTCTTATGCAGTTCAATGCCTAAGTCAATTCATGCATGCACCCAAGAGATCTCATTATGAGGCAACTCTACATATAGTCAGATACATAAAGAATCAGCCAGGTCTAGTAATTCTCATGTCAAGCAAAGGGACACAACAAGTTGAAGCTTACTGTGACTCTGATTGGGCATCTTGTCCCATGTCAAGAAAATTTGTGACTGGCTACTGTATTAAGCTAGGCGATTCTTTGATCTCTTGGAAAGCTAAGAAACAGAGTACTATCTCTAGAAGTTCTGCTGAAGCAGAATATAGAAGCATGGCACACACAGTGGCAGAGTTGGTTTAGCTTAATGGCTTGCTGAGAGAATTAAGAATGGATGTGAAGTTGCCAAAGAACTTGTTTTGCAATAATAAAGTTGCATTACAAATTGCAGCAAATTGTATAATGAGAGAACAAAACACATCGAAATAGACTGTCATTTCATAAGAGAGAAGATACAAGAGGGGATGATTGAAACTTCTCACATATCAAGTCAACAACAACCAACAAACTTCTTGACAAAGTCTCTTGGGCATCAACAACATGCCTTTCTGTTGTCCAAGTTGGGAATGAAGAACATTTTTTCATTCTCAACTTGAGGGGGAGTGTAGAGATATAAAATGTAGTTGAGGTTGCTTGTACATTGTGCTATTTAATATGTACTCTTCTAGATGTATCTATTAGATAGTTAGTTAATACATATCATTAGTTTTGTATATATTAGACATACTCTTGTACAGTGCGGGTAAGAAAGAAAAAAGGGAAATACAATTCTTCATATTTTCTCTCTCTATGATCCTTTACCTTACCCTCTGTATTTCCTCTCTTCTTCTCACTAGACCTTGCATCCATATCCATGTCAGATCTAGCTTGGTTTTAACAATTTTCTTTTTCAAATTACGGAAAGAAAGAGATGAGACATGAAATACGGGATCTGAAGCATTCATTGCCACATTGTTCATAATTAGTCCAAGAATTATTTTTTTTCAAATTTGTATTTGGTTATAATTTTTGCAACAAATTTGGATGTACATTTTTCAAAACCATGAAACATACTTTATACCCCACAATTTATAAAATATATTAAAATCACCCCGACTTGATTATCCTACTTGAAACAAACAATCAAACATTCTAATTGCTTAAACAAACAATCTCTAATAGAAGTTGTAGTGGCTCCTTCAGGTAAAAGTATAAATCGTAGATCTCAACAGTGGTAGTTGTAGGTGTTACCTAGGTTTAATAACTAATTGGGGTCCTTTTATAAATTTAAAAAATATAGGGTAAATTTATAGAACTTAAAAATACCAACTTTCCAATTTTTCAATTGAAAAACTAGTTCTCAGCAGTTTTTCAAATTCGAAAATGCATTTTCAAGTTGGATTTGAAAAAATATAAAATTTACATAACCAAAAGTTATTTTGAATTTATTTTTTTGAAAAAAAAGAAGAAAAAATTTGTTATGTCCAAACGAGCTTTTAGATTATGCATAGAAATTCTTTAACTTATTTGTTTTAATAAATATTAGTAACTTTTGTTATTGGAGTATAGTATTTACTTACATAAATTTAGGAGAACGGCTTATAAACGATCTACATGTCGAAAATCGTTTCAAAATGCAAAATTTGTCATGAAATTGCATTAAGTAGAGAGCATTTTATCCCCTAAAATTAGATTTCTTGGTGCGAATAAGAAATGAAATGAGAGAATTAACCGAAATAGTTGCTTATCCAATCGCTTAAATTAAAAATAATGTATTGACTGTATTTGTACGTGCAACAAATACAACTAAGAGAAATATAGAAATATAGAAATATAGAAAAATAAAATATTTTTACTGAGATTCAAACTTAAGACCTTTGCTAGCTAAACATGCACTCTAACTAACTGAGCTATGAGAGCTTGTTGTTCTCTCGTCTCAATTCAAAATAATTAATCTCTTATTTCATGAATTTGATATAAAATTCAAATATAGCTATGAATGGCAAATTTGTTGAAAGTATAGCTACGAATGGTAAATATAGTATAAATATTTGATGTGTCGCATAATCTTTTTCTATAAAATATGTGTATAACTATATAAAATTATTGTATAATCTATAAATATCGACTAGAAAAAATAAAAGAAATTTTACCTCCTATAGCAAAGCTTTACACCTTATTTATTATAAATAAATATTCTTTTAAAATAATATTTTCTATAGCTATCTTTTGGATTTTATAGAAAAATATGTATTTATGATCACTTCCTACATTTTAATCATTAAATAAGCTAGGTAATATTTCTAACTCTCATACTTTATGTTATTCTCTCACAAACATCGTATAGTATACAACTTCAGAAACCAAGATATCTCCACAATCTCTCTCTCTCTCTCTCTCTCTCTCTCTCTCTCTCTCTTTCTCTCTCTCAACGCCAGTCTCTTCTCCATGAATACAACCACGATTCTCTATTTCTTACATTTATGTTTTGATCTGAAGCATGGTAGAAGCCCTAGGACCAGCAAAATTCTATGGTAGCAGCCTCCCTAGGACACAATTTTACAAGCCCAACGAAGAGCGAGTGGATCCGCCATTCTCCGTTATTGATCCATTAATGTCATGGGCGGAGGAAGCCCACTGGTCCATGGGTGGTGTGAGCTTCACGCACCACCATATTAAGGGCCGCATTGAAGGCAACATCGAGAAGCTACGCCTCGATCTTGAAATGACAGAGAAGAAGTATGGCAAAGAAACCCCTGCTAAGGGTTCGACTCCGTTTCCTATCAGTCCATCGCCTCCTCTTGCTCCATATGTATTGAAACTTATGGATGATGATTCAGGAGTTAAAGGAAAAGATACTTTATTTTCATTGTATTCAATGTATCTCGTTGTATTCCATGTATTTCATTGTATTCACTGTCTTTAGTTTTTTCTACTTTTTTAATATATTCACTGTATTTAACTGTATTCAAGTTAATCATATAATTTCAAAGCTTCACTTTGTTTCACTGTTTTGTCCAACAATATATATTCAACAATATGTATTCAATGTATAGTAGAATGTATTCATATATTTTCTTAATTAATATAGTTTATGCATTCATATGTATATATGTATTCAAATGTATCTGCAATATGTATTCATATGTTTTGCACTATAGATGACCTACTATACTTCATGTATTATATGTGTTGATACCCAGTTTTTTCATATATATTTCAATATATATATATGTATATATATATATATATATATATATATATACCTTCAAAATAGTGCATGAGCATCAACTAGTATTTTTTCATAATTTTAAAAGAATTTTTAATTAATTTATTCCAGCATTTTATTATCTAAATAATTACTAATTGCATTACAAATAATTTTATTGCTTAATTTTATCATTTATATTTATATTAAGCTTTAATCATTTTATGCATAATTATATTTACATCTTTAGGTTATAATTGCAATAACTTTGCATTAATAGTCCATGCGTGCATAATTATTTTATTTACAGGAGAAATGAATTTTTATATTTTTTATAATATTGAGTAACTATTTTAAATCATTTTCATATACAAATAACATTTTTATCGTCTATTAATTATTTTATAAATGATTTTATTAGTTTAATTGGATATTTAAAACATAGCCTTTTTTATTAAATTATTTCGGACCTACCCAACCCCATACTAACCTAACCCATAACCCAATACCCAAACCCTAACCCAGATCCATACCCGTCCAAATTAGACACGCCCGCCTAAAACTCTAATCCTGGCCGTTGATGTCAGAAGATTAACGGCCCTTAATCACTCACTCACCCCTTTTAATTAATCAAATAACCCCAAACCCTATCTCATTTCTTCCAACCCGCCGCCTTTGGATTCCCCACTTTCCTCTCTTCTTTCTCACCCCTTCGAACCCTAGCCCCGCCGTCACACATCCCTCTTGATTCATGGGGTTTTCCTTCGATTCCATGCCTTATTTGGCTTCATCTCTTTACTAGTTATACGATTCTTTTGTTACTTGATGTGAATCTTAAGAGACTCGAACCAAATATGGTTCGAAGTCTCTCATATCTCAGCTATTTCGTCTATGTTCACTCCGATAACTGTGAGTACGAATCTTTTCATATTTTATGGTTTCAAATCTCTGGTTCAAACCAGATTTGGTTCACTTCTGTTTATTTTTTACGAACCTGGCTATTTCCTGGATAAATCTGCTTAGATCTTGTTAGATCTAAAACAATTTAGTGTTTGTTTTAGTATTTCCTCTTTAAAATTTCGATATTTATGTTTCTTACTACTTTTATTATTTTATGGCTGATTTTCTAGGGTTTTGGTTCTAACGGATTTTTGCAAGAAAATGTTTCAACATTTAATGTTTCATCTCTGGTTTGCTTATCTATTATTTGACTGATTTAATTAGTTTCATCTATATGTATTTCTTAGGGTTTCGATTATTTATTTATCCTACTGTTTCTGCCCGTTTACCTTTAACTCTTTCAATTAAGTGTTAATTGATTTTACTTGCCTAAATTGGGTTTTGAAATGAGCTTTCCTTTAGTACCGGTGTTTCCTTATTAATATTTTACTTGTTCTTACCTTATTTATGTGATTATTACTCGTATTACTTTACTTAACTCCCTTATTGGCCTGATTTTTATGTTTTGATTATGAAACTGACTTGTAATTGATTCCGGAACTATTTCCTTGCCTTATTTGATCTGGTACTTGACTACTGATTGATTTCATATAATATTTTCCCCAAATTAAGTGGTATTAGCCTGATTATATGCTATTTTGCCCTGTTAATTGATTGAGGTCGACTCTAATTGATTCTGAAGTTATGCCTTATTTGTGTAGGATTGATTCATTGCCTTATTTGTCTATCTCATTGAGACTATTTAAACCCCTTCCCCATTCCCTTTACTCAGACTCGAATCCTGTTATTCTCACAACAAACCTAAGTTCTCTTTGTTCTCTCTTGTTCTGATTCTGTACTAAGGGGTTATTATTTGGCCAGCTGAAAGCCAAGACAAAATTATTCTGGGAATTAACTGCTATTGCACCTTTACTTGCTTTCTTCTCAACTGGTATGCCCTAACCTTTGCAATTTCATTCTCTATGCTTTGTTTGACTAGCATGTTTCAATTACTAGCATGATTATGTTCTTTCTATGACAATCTGATGATACTGTTAGCATGAGGCTAAGTTATTTCAAATAGCATGAATCCTCTCCTAAGATTAAGGTCTAGTCTGCTTTCTTGCAAGATGTCGTAAACATGTGATCACTTGTCTGTTGCTTAACTCATATGTCTTGTTTGTTTAATTCAGATGTTTTGCCTCATTGCTTCTGTGTTTTAGCCACGTCTGTTTTAAATACTAGCATGAATACTACTTAGTCACATGCCAATCTACTTGAACTATGTGTTGAACATGGGTTCTGTCTGTTTCTTGGTGCAGTTTTTTTTCTAATCTTGTAATCTGAATCTGTTTGTTTTTGAAAATTAAGCTATTTCTAAAACCTTACCCCTCATTTACCCTTTATGCAGTGGTTTTCTAAACTCCTACTCTTATTTATTTAGGTTCCTACCACCCCCAGCGTGAGAACTGCCTAGGGTCCTTGAGACTCCTTTGAACTCTGACACATTGGGACTGGTTTTCCAATATTTTATGAATTTCCTTCTGATGGTTCTGGTGTAAGCATTGCCTTGGGTCCCGGAGGCCCTTGGGATCTTTGACACACTGGAAGCTTGAATTTTAATGTGCCATGGATGGATCATTACTGTACTCCAAAGCTTTTCTGTTGGAAGGCCTGGTTCCCAGGTTTATATTGGGCATATGAAGGCTCCCTATAGCGTAATGGATACTACTATGTAATTTATTCATTCTGGGTTGTAATAATTTTTGTAATAACATATTTGGGGTTGATTAGTGAAATCTGGGGGGTTTCCTTCTATTTTTGTCAAATTTGGGTAGAGATCCTGCCTATAGGTTTAATTATGTTGATCAAGTTGTGTGATTGCCATTATTTGTTTAGAGATCCTGCCTATAGGAATTTCTTGATTGTTTAGTTTTGTATTTTTAAACTCGCATATTAGAGATCCTGTTTATAATTCTGCATTAGAAATCCTGTCCTAGGATCCACACATTTTTAAACCCCAACGTGCATTAGATACCATGTCTATATGATTCTATTTGTTTGAATAATAACCTTTTCTAGAAATCTGCTTAAAATTCTGCCTACATATGTTTAATAGATACCATGCTTATAGGAAATAAAATATCAGTTCAAACCTAGAAATCATGCCTATAGGATTTAAACTAATAAATATCATGCCTATAGGACGAAATCAGTTTTCAAACTTAGAAATCCTGTCTATAGGAGTTTAAATCAAGTTAGTAATTAGAAACCGTGCCTATAGGAAGTAAGAATCATTAGTTTACTTAGAAACCATGTTATAGGTTTATAACAAACTCGGAGAAACCATGCCTATAGGGTTCCGTTAATGAGTTCTGAGTGGCTATCACTTAGACAAGTCTGTAAGGGTTGTTAATGATTCTGGGCCTAAAAACTGTGACAATTTGCTGCTTGAAAGTGTCTAGATTCATGCTTAATAAAATCAGTAGGCAAGCTAATAGGCCTCGATGCTCGCCTCAAAGTTGTTTCTTTACATTCTGTTTCTGCTCATATAGATATCATGCCTATATGATTCTTAAATTAACAAAGTTTGCTGATTCAATTGCGTGAATTTGTTGCTTATGTATGGAGGTCAATGTGATCCCTTATTTGTTTCCTTACATGAAAGTCCTATTTGTATTTTGTTTGTTGCCTTGATTTCTCATTTTTTAAAGTAAATATAGGTCAGTCTAGAACCACCATAAATAAAGGTCCTAAAACCTCTAGGGCCATAGGTAAGGGACGGGTAGGGCTCGCATAAGGAACGAGTTAGAAGCTATTAGAACGTTTAAATAATGTCACGACCCCAAAAACACCCAGTCGTGATGGCGCCTGTCGTGAAATTAGGCGAGCCACACATTTCATTTATTAAACCTTTTTTTCAGGAAAATCACCACATTTACAACAAGAATCTCATTTTATAACGCATTAAAAATATTTAACCACATTAAATTCAACTAAAACGAATCTCCGACCTGGTGTCACCGAGTCATGAGCTACTACAAATAAAAGGTCAAAATACAAAACTGACATAATACTGTCTGGAACAATAAAATGCAGTAGGTAGATAGAGAAGGAGAAAACGAGGCTACGATCGCCAACTGCTACCCCAAAGACTCCAAAAGAAAACTCTGACAGCAAATCTGCTACCGCTACCGGGTCCCCGTGAACCTGGATCTGCAAACAAGGTGCAGGGAGTAACGTGAGTACACCAACTCAGTAAGTAACAAGCCCAAACTGTGGGCTGAGAGGTAGTGATGGACTAAACCTCAACAGATAATTAATAAAGTGTACAGAATTTAGACATGTTCACAGTTTTAATCGATAATAAAAGAAGACAGAATGATACAGATATGATCAGTAACTCATGTATAACTTAGGATACTCTACATGCCAATATGTCAACTGTATGAAATGCACATAGTGCTCACAACTCTCATACGACAGTCCACCCAGTACTGTATATGGCTCTTAAGACCAGGGAAGGTCCATCCCAGAATATGCATAAACATCGGTGACCGTAGTCACTCAGTATTGAGGAAAAAGGCCAATCCAGCCCCACGGAGAAGATCCATCTCCGGAACACAACACTCGGACAAAATCAATGTCCAGGGACGATCCATCCCTCAATATCATCGACTTCGAACAAGATCCATGTCCAGGAAAATCCATCCCTCAATATCATCAACTTCGGAAAAGATCCATGTCCAGGGAAAATCCATCCCTTAATATCACTGCGCTCACTGGGGGTGTAAAGACTCTGAAGGGGCTCTATTGACCCAAGCGCTATATCAAGCCAACGAAGGCATGATTAAAGTATCGCAGCGGTGTGCAGTCCGACCTCATAACTGTATCAATAACAGGATCTCGGCCGCACTCAGTCATTACACTCTAGTCTCGCTCACATGGGCTCACAGATGCATGAATTAGCCCGAAACAATGATAAATATGTAAAATGTAACAATTACCGAGACCGAGGCATGAAAGGATATGCTATGACAGGACTGAGTATATGAAATCAAATAAACACATAAGGAGACAGCAATATACGACCACTCGGGTCTCAGCATTGTCGGGCCGAAGCCTTAGCATTTAATTTAGCATGATTTCCAGCATGTTTGCATGTAAATGACTGCTCGGGTCTCAACCGCATCAGCGTGAAGCCTTAATATACGAAATTATCATAATTCCTAACATGTTCACATTATTAACATTGATAGAGGAACAGATATCATCAGGGAATGATCACTAAACGGTTCCATGGGATGAACCAGGGCACAAATCTCACGGTACATGCCCCCACGCCCATCACTTGGCATGTGCGTCACCAATACTAATCACATAACAAGTAGTTCGGAGTTTCGAACCCTCAGAACCAAGTTTGGAAACGTTACTTACCTCAAAGCCCGATAAAATCCTAGCCCATAGTGCCTTTGCCTCTAGACTCGACCTCCGAGTGCTCCAAATCTACCAAAAATCAGATTTATATCATTATTATATGCCAAGGAACGAAACCCATTCGAAAATTTCCAAAATAAACCCAAAATCCCGAAATTGGCCAAATCCGACCCCCGGGCCCACATCTCAAAATTCGATGAAAATCACAAAACTAGAATCCTTATTCCCTCACGAGTCTACCCATATCAAATTCATCAAAATCTAACCTTAAATGCCCACTCAAATCATCAAAAGAAATTCTCAAATTTTTCTCCCATTTTCCCCAATTTCCACTCTAGTTCTTCAAATTAATTATAAAAATCGAGACTAAATAATGGAATTAACCCAAATATGATTGAAGAACACTTACCTAAAGAACTCCACTGAAAATCCCTTTAATTTCCACCTTCTCCCGAGCTCTCTAATGGGTTTCTGAAAATATAGACTAATCCCTCGTTTTGAACTTAAACAGAATTTGTCCAGGTATTTTATTCACTGAGATCGCGAAAATACACACGTGATCGCGAAGAACAAAAATATCACAGCCCAAGCTTACCCTACGCGATCGCAGACATCAACATGCGATCACGATTCAGTGAGACTCAAATCCACGCGATCGCATACACCTTCACGCAATCGCGAAGCATAACCATCTCGACCTCACGCGCTCCCTTCCTTCTATACGAACGCAAACAAGGCCACGCGTTCGCGAAGACCAAAGACTGCCCTCTCATGCGGTCGCATTCTCCATTCTGCGATCGCATAGCACAACTTACCCAGCCCTCTCCGCTAAGCCTATGCGATCGCAGGAATCCCTACACGATCGCATAGGAGAAAACCAGAAAAAAAACACCAGAAAAATCTGCCATCACTCAAGACCAAAAATTGATTCGTTAACCACCCGAAACTCACCCGAGGCCCCCGGGACCTCAACCAAACATGCCAATACCTCCCACGAACTCATTCAAACTTAGTCGTGCCTTCGAAACACCCAAAACAACGCAAAAACACCAAATTCACTTCGGATTCAAGCCTATGAACTTTGAAACTTCTAAATTTTGCCAAAGATGCCGAACCCATCCAAAATATGTCCGATTGACCTGAAATTTTGTACAAACATCCAAAACGACCCTACGAATCTGTTCCAACTTCCGAAATTCCATTTTGACCCCGATAGCTAATTTTCCACTACCGACCGGAAATCGCCAAAAATTCAATTTCGCCAATTCAAGCCTAATTCTACTCCGAACCTCAAAACCACATTCCGATCACACTCCCAAGTCCAAAATCACCTAACGAAGCTATCCGATTCAAAAAAATCAATATTCCGAGGTCGTTTACCTATAAGTCAACTTCCGATTGATTTTTCCACTAAAAACCCAAACTTAAGAGACTAAGTGTCTTATTTCTCTCCACAACCACTCCGAACCCAAGCCGACCGACCCAACACAATATAAAAGAGGTGAACAACACATAATAAAGCATAAATAGAGGGAACGAGGCTAAAACTCTCGGAACGACCGATCGCTTCGTTACATTCTCCCCCACTTAAACATACGTTCGTCCTCGAACGTGCCCAGAGTTGTTCTAAAAAACTACCAAAATTGCCGTGTACCCTACCATGCACATACTCGGGGGTGATCCCACGTCACCCTATCCCGTATAGGTCCAATATCACAACATAGTTGAAATTTCGAAATCCTACCTGACCCATAAACCTTTGAACCAAATTTTCACTGAAATAATTTACAAGATCAAAATTCCACAACTATAAACTGAATAAGTCTGAACACGTTGTATCAAGCCATATCCATAACCCAAGATGCAATCACATAATATACCGCATGACTCAAACACTCATGGCGATAACTCCTAATCACAATAGCTGCTCAAAAAACCCAATACCGGTACATAACCTCTTATCAAGCAATGCCTCGCTCTAACACTTTTATATACTGCCGATGATGAAACAAACACGTAGAAACTTGCAACCATTCATCCGATCAACATCAATATCCTCACAAATATATTGCAACTAGATCCGTAAGTACCCATTCTAGGTCCGACGGCCTCATCTCATCTACCACAATCACTCTAGCAACATGACGCACCAATACCATCCTGAGCCATAACCTGTGCAACTCGTGCACTTAATAGCAACACCCCACGAACTCGGATCATAGAAAAGATTCACACGAGAGGACTATCCTGCCATTAACAGTTACCATCACAACACCATGTTAAGAGCCTGACACTTATCGTAAAATCAAAACACATGAATCTGACACCAAGGATCATACCTCCACATAACTCCGCTACAATGCGTGATCCCATCCACACGCTGGTCCACATGAAATACTTCGAGCCACCTTGCTCAAAATCAATAACCATGCGCAATTCGACATCAAGTACTCAAAGTGCGTTTCCATAACCACGGGGAATCGGGCGATACCATGCCATACGAACCCGAAAGAACATAACCAATATGTCTTAATCCGCAATACCCAATTACTTACCTTACTCAAATACCGTTATAAAGCCCAATAAATATGCACCATATGTGCATATAACCAACAATCACCACCCCTCACAACACCAAAGGGTAACCTCTAGATCACTCCATAATATGAATGAACTCAATGACAATCGAATGGTACATCCCTCAACAATAGCAATTCGGAGTCAACAATTCCGACTCGGTGCAGAACACACACCCATACTGGACCTACCAATAACCTTAAATCAACTCTGGTCACCCACAACAGATAGATAACTCTCCGAAGGTTCACAATGACTGAATCATGGCATTTACTAATATCTTACTAGCTTTGCTCGCATCCTCACGGTCCACAACCACAAAAATAATCTATTTATGAGAACTCTCAAGCTCGAAGTCCATGAAGCGCGCGAATCACCATATCTAATCCCAACTCCACCACTCGAATATATAACACACCCCTAATGCTCAATCATTACACGAGGGATACCCCTATAGTTCTTCCATGTCACTAAGCAACCTTGAATATCAACAGTCGATCCAACAAGAGAGTGTCGCGTTACCAATGAAGCACCCTCAACTCCACACATTTCCCCTTTCTAAAATGTATACCTTCATCAAGCCACCCAATAGATATCATTTACTTAGTCATCTAAAACTGCCAATGCTGCCTAAGAATTTTGACCTTCCTTCCAGAACTGAACCGTGACCTCACAGATGCAAATCTCGACTCTACACAACGTACCACATACATCATGCCATCCTATGATAAATATGGGAACTTCATAACCCCTTCCGATCCACAAACGACTACGTACCCAACTATCCAAGAACTTACATTTGATCCATCTAGAAGCAAAATCACTATACCTCTCCTGCTCCTCACACCAGTAGAAAATACACATCTCTAACCGTGGTACAAACCATCAGGAACTATTCGAATCCCATTTGTACAACACCAAACCGTCAGAACTGAATCCTTCTAACTCAACCACGCTACGCATGTCACCAACATCCAAGAGCATTGCTAGGAAACACATGTAAAAATTCGTTGCCTCATAACCACCCAAAGAACTAATCATATCCCTTACCATGCCGATCCGACCCACTACAAAGTTGTCCTATTTATCCAAGTTCCTTCTGACTTACCCTCGAATTGATAATTCTCCTTGTCATAATACCACAATTCTCAATCTAGACTCACCACACGAAACCCAAGCATAAAACCACGCCGTCTAAGGCTCATAAGCCGCTGAATATTCTCTCAAATATCCCCAAAAGCACCACATTAAAATTACTTACCCTAAAGAGACATCTTACGAATCTAAAGCCATTACCTTCACTTTCCTGATACTACTATGTAGAATCCATGATAAAGTAGAAATGCCACAAATCTTGACACCCTCCAACGTAAATCTCAGTTCTAGACAAATGCACACCTGGAAGATTCCTAATTGTTACGTATAACCTTAAGTCCATCAGAACCATTCTCGATAGTCATCCACTCTACACAAATCTCAATTAAACTGGTTAAACAGATAAAACAGCCTGACCCCATTTGCACACCAACATACTAGGAAATAACCCACACTTCGAAGCAAACAAGGAAATTCCTACTCCGTACACACTACACCATTTATAGTTACAACACCATCATTCATTAAACCCATCTAGAGTACATCACAACCTGAATCGAAGAATTCCCATTACTCGAGTCATTCCCAGACTCCACCTCTGCAGGTCATAATTGATTCACCAATATACCTCAAACCGAAACCAATACAACACATAATCGTGCAATCAACTTATCATTAACAAACTCCCCCACTTGTCTCAAAGCCAACGATAAAGATAAAAATAACTCACAATGCCCATATAACGTTTACTAGTAGAGGAGAACTTACTACAGAACAACATAAGGATCACGCACCTCAGGACAACCCGCAGGAGATACCCCTGCCTACTTAGACTCAAACTGATATCTCTCTATACACTTCCGAAGATCATAACTATTACGTAATTACTTTACCCTCCTACATTAGAACACAACCAATGCGTACCCTCGAGACATAACAATAAGCGATATAAGAACTTGAAGCTGATGGCAGAACTAACGCTGGAGCTACGATCAAAGAAACCTTGATCTTCTGGAAGCTCTACCCACACTCGTATGACCACATGGATACCGTCACTAGACACCACGTGTCCCAAGAATGCTACTAAACCGAGCCAAAATTCACACTTGGAGAACTTTGCATAGAGCTTCTCCTCCCTGAATCCTTATAATTCCATCCTCAACTACTGAGTATGCTACCCCTGGCTACGCGTGTACGCCAGGATGCCATAAATTAATACAATAACAAAGGAGTGCTAATACGGATGGAATACACCGTTAATCAAATACATGAACGCTGTCGGGGCATTGGTCAGCCTAGAAGTCATCACCAGGAACTCATAACACAACAGAAAGGTCTGCTTCACTCCACAACTAGACAACATTGGTGGTCTTCCAATACAATCACAATCGAGGCCATACGCCAGCTCCAGACAGAAGTCAAACACTCACTAGTTCTTGCTACATATCCAGCCAATCCCTTTTTGTCACACTTAAGCAATATAAACACATCTCACCCTCAAATCACACTCACCACATAGTCATCTACTCACCAAGTTTCATCAATAAGGACACCAACGAACATATAAGTCCGCAAATACATGTGCTTACACAATCAAAATTTCAGCACTCAAGCCTCAGACAAAACCCAGCCTGAAGTCCTCCAGACTGGCCCATTATCAACATGCTAAAATCACGTCTCGAACCTCACCCATGGGAATCACAAACCGTTGATGCACAACTGATACCGAACGCTCACGTGCGCATTCGAATACATGGAAGGAATTCAAAGAATTACGCTTTAGGTTGAATTAATGGATTCACACGACAAGAATTCAAGAATGTGAGATTTTTCCTAAAGGTTATGTAGCCTCTCGAAGATAAGTACAGACGTCTCTGTACCGATCCGCAAGACTCTACTAAACCTGCTAATGACTGGTGAGACCTATTTAACCTAGAGCTCTGATACCAACTTGTCACGACCCCAAAAACACCCGGTCGTGATGGCGCCTGTCGTGAAATCAGGCAAGTCATACATTTTATTTATTAAAAGTTATTTTCAGGAAAATCACCACATTTACAATAACAGTCTCATTTTATAACGCATTAAAAATATTTAACCACATTAAATACAACTAAAATGAATCCCCGATGTGGTGTCACCAAGTCATGAGCTACTACAAATAAAAGTTCGAAATAAAAAACTGAAATAATACTGTCTAAAACAATAAAAGGCAGTAGGTAGATAGAGAAGGAGAAAACGAGGCTGTGATCACCAGCTGCTACTCCGAAGGCTCCAAAGAAAACTATGACAGCAAATCTGCAACCGCTACCGGGTCCCCGTGAACCTGGATCTACACTTAAGGTGTAGGGGTAACGTGAGTACACCAACTCGGTAAGTAAAAATCCCAAATTGTGGGCTGAGAGGTACTGACAAACTAAACCCCAACAGATAATTAATAAAGTACACATAATTTAGACATGTTCACAGTTCTAACCGATAATGAAAGAAGACAGAATGATACATATATGATCAGTAACTCGTGTATAACTCAGGATACTCTACATGCCAATATGTCAAATGTATGAAATGCACATAGTGCTCACAACTCTCTTACGGCAGTCCACCCAATACTATATATGGCTCTCAGGACCAGGGAAGGTCCATCCCGGAATATTCATAAACATCAGTGACCGTAGTCACTCAGTACTAAGGAAAAAGGCCAATCCAGCCCCACGGAGAAGATCCATCTCCGGAACACAACACTCAGAAAAAATCCATGTCCAGGGACGATCCATCCCTCAATATCATCAACTTCGGACAAGATCCATGTCCAGGGAAAATCCATCCCATAATATCACTGCGCTCACTGCGGTTCTAAAGACTCCTGAGGGCCCTATTGGCCCAAGCCCAATATCAAGCCAACAAAGGCATGATTAAAGTATCACTGCGGTGTGTAGTCCAACCTCATAATTGTCTCAATAACAAGCCCTCGACATCACTCAGTCATTACTCTCTAGTCTCGCTCACATGGGCTCACAGATGCATGAGTTAGCCCGAAACAATGATAAATATGTAAAATGTAACAATTACCGAGACTGAGGCATGAAAGGATATGCTATGACAGGACTGAGTATATGAAATCAAATAAACACATAAGGAGACAGCAATATACGACCACTCGGGTCTCAGCATTGTCGGGCCGAAGCCTTAGCATTTAACTTAGCATGATTTACAGCATGTTTGCATGTCAACGATCGCTCGGGTCTCAATCGCATCGGCGTGAAGCCTTAATATACGAAATTATCATAATTCCTAACATGTTCACATTATTAACATTGATAGAGGAACAGATATCATCAGGGAATGATCACTAAACGGTTCCATGGGATGAACCAGGGCACAAATCTCACGGTACATGCCCCCACGCCTGTCACTTGGCATGTGCGTCACCAATACTAATCACATAACAAGTAGTTCGGAGTTTCAAACCCTCAGAACCAAGTTTGGAAACGTTACTTACCTCAAAGCCCGATAAAATCCTAGCCCATAGTGCCTTTGCCTCTAGACTCGGCCTCCGAGTGCTCCAAATCTACCAAAAATCAGATTTATATCATTATTATATGCTAAGGAACGAAACCCATTCGAAAATTTCCAAAATAAACCCAAAATCCCGAAATTGGCCAAACCCGACCCCCGGGCCCACGTCTCGGAATTCGATGAAAATCACAAAACTAGAATCCTTATTCCCTCACGAGTCTACCCATATCAAATTCATCAAAATCCGACCTCAAATGCCCACTCAAATCATCAAAAGAAATTCTCAAACTTTTCTCCCATTTTCCCTAATTTCCACTCTAGTTTTTCAAATTAAATGATAAAAATCGAGACTAAATCATGGAATTAACCCAAATATGATTGAAGAACACTTACCTAAAGAACTCCACTGAAAATCCCTTCAATTTTCATCTTCTCCCGAGCTCTCTAATGGGTTTTTGAAAATATAGACTAAACCCTCGTTTTGAACATAAAAAGAATCTGTCCAGGTATTTTATTCACTGCGATCGCGGAAATACACACGCGACCGCGAAGAACAAAAGTATCACAGCCCAAGCTTACCCTACCCGATCGCATACACCTTCATGGATCGCGAAGCATAACCATCTCGACCTCACGCGCTCCCTTCCTTCTATGCGAACGCAAACAAGGCCACTCGTTCGCGAAGACCAAAGACTGCCCTCTCATGTGATCGCATTCTCTATCCTGCGATTGCATAGCACAACTTACCCAGCCCCCTCCGCTAAGCCTACGTGATCGCAGGAATCCCTACGCGATCGCGTAGGAGAAAACCATAACCAAAACACTAGAAAAATCTACCATCACTCAAGACCAAAAATTGATTCATTAACCACCTGAAGCTCACCCGAGGCCCTCGGGACCTCAACCAAACATGCCAAAACCTCCCACAACCTCATTAAAACTTAGTTGATCCTCGAAACACCCAAAACAATGCAAAAACACCAAATTCACCTCGGATTCAAGCCTATGAACTTTGAAACTTCTAGACTTCGCCAAAGATGCCGAATCCATCCAAAACACGTCCGATTGACCTGAAATTTTGCACACACATCCAAAATTACCCTACGAATCTGTTCCAACTTCCGAAATTCCATTCTGACCCCGATAGCTAATTTTCAATTGCCGATCAAAAATCGCCAAAAATTCAATTTCGCCAATTCAAGCCTAATTCTAATCTGGACCTGAAAATCACATTCCGATCACACTCCCAAGTCCCAAATCACCTAAAGATGCTATCCGAGCAAAAAAAATCAACATTCTGAGTTCGTTTACCTATAAGTAAACTTCCGTTTGATTTTTCCACTAAAGAACCAAACTTAAGAGACTAAGTGTCTCATTTCTCTCCACAATCACTCCGAAACCGACGTGACCGACCCAATACAATATAAAAGAGCTGAACAACACATAATAAAGTAAAAATAGAGGGAACGGTACTAAAACTCTCGGAACGACCGATCGGAACATTACAAGTAACAACTGAAAGAGGTGTCCCAGAAATGTCGAAACTCGATCTCGCGAGAAAAAGGGGGTGCGACAGCATGGCGACTCAGTTGGGGATATTCCTAGGCTCTTACCATAACGAACCTGATTTTTGTGAATTAATCTATAAATACGTCTTTATTATTCCGTCAATACTTGCATATCCCTTCCTCTTCCCACTTTATATGTATTTATTTACCTATTTTCAGTTATTTATGATTTCTCTTTCTTGTTTTATTACTCTTTACTATGGCAACTGACTTGTCTCTTTGTTTTTTTTCTTAACTGCCTTTACAATTATTTATACCTCATTTATCATTTTTCCATCGTGCAAATACGTGACAACATGCTATTTTCTGTCGCATAAATCATGCTCAACATCATATTCCACTCGTGCGTAATTAATACCATAGCAACGCTTGATGAGTGTTTGCGCTCTTTCTATATCACCCTTTTTGAATTTGAAAAGACTTATTTGCGGTAAAACTAGTCGATCAACGGTTCAGTCGATGATTCCGTGCCTTTCCCCCTCAAGTCGTCCGCTTGAGGGTACCAGTCTAGACTTCTATAGAAACCTTGTCCTGATTATAATTTTACATGCATCATGGTCAAACCTAGCCTGGGTTAATATGTTGTCCACATAATAACCCTTTAAGGAAAGCCTTGTCCAATGTCCACCGGAGTTTCCATAATCCCAACGGACGAACCACGATCTGAGCATTAATTTGGAGAAATAAGTGCCAATATGCTAATAGTCAAATCTGGAGGGGGAAAGGGTCTAACTCTATTTGTTTTGCAGAAAATGTGGCACGAAGTTCCCAAGTTCGGCATGGTCCGTAACATACCACCATTGTTGCTATATTGGTGGGAAGACCTTTCGTCAAGTGATAAAAATCATGTTAAGAGAGCCCTTGCAAATCTACCTTCCTTATTAGATATCCAACCAAACAACATGTTGACCGAAGCTGCTACTATGTTATGGGACGGAGAAAGGGTCGTATTCCATTTTGGCAACATATAAATGACTCATGTTCTAGAGGAAATAGGGGGACTCGCTGGACTACCTTGGGACAGTCCCGGTTTATTGGTGCTGAAAAATTGCACTCCCGGAGGGTTTATGAAAATGATGGGTTTGAAAAAGAATGACGACTTGGTGTTTCTGAAGAAGTCCTATGTACCCTTTGACTTCCTTTATGAACGGTACGGTCATAGCAGATCCTACTGTATCTTCTATGATGAGTTCTCTATCACTTCCTTGGGTTGGATTCATCGCAGGGTTTTCGTGTTTATCGCCTGCTTCTTGGGTATGATAGTGTTTCCAATCAAAAAGGACAGAGTTCACACCAGACTGGCCATGGTAACCAAATATTTAATAGGGGGAATCGAGGGACAAACACATATCATTGTCCCTATGATTATAGCAGACATATATCTGGCCTTGGATCGCTGCCAGAAGGGGTTCAAACACTTCGAGGGTTGTAATCTGCTACTTCAAATTTGGTTGCTAGAACATTTCCAAGGAGGTCAATAACGCCAAGAGTTTCCATGAAGTCCGTGGAACGATCACATAGCCTTCCATCACCCCAAGAGAATGACCTTTATCGCAGACATGTTTGCTCAGCCGGAGAGTGCTACAGAATGGGTGCAATTTTTCGACAACTTGACTAAGGACCAGGTTCATTGGATGTTCGAGTGGTTACCCATCAATGAGTTCATCATACGATCTAGGGACGCTCCACACTTGGCGTTGATCGGGTTAAGGGGTATACACCCCTATGTTCCTATCAGGTTCATGAGACAAGCTAGTAGAAAACAAATTATACCACGAGTCTCCAAAATGAGTCACTACAAGGCGGATTTCCAAGATGATGACATCCCATATAAATGTGAAGCTCAACATATGTGGCACTTGAAGATTATTGTGGAAAGAGACACCATCGAGCCAGATCGATATCACGCAGGTCATGTGTACTTTTACCCATCATGGTTGTAGGGCTGCATAGCAGGAATAGTCGAGCGAGGGGTCGGTCGAGGAAACAAAGTCATAGATGAAGTTTCCGAAGCATAGGTGAAGTATAACAGACTGCGCAAAAGGGTTTGCGAGTCCGAAGCTGAGCATCTGGAACAACACAAAACTGATATGGAATTAATCAATGAATGGAAGGATATGGCTACCAGATCGAATGAAAGGTTAGAATATCTTGAGCAGGGTCTGATGGAGTTGGAAGGGAAGATGAGGAAAAGAGTCATAGACTGCCAGAATACCGAGGGTAACGAAAGAGGTCATCTAGCAAGGGCTTACCTGCTGCTGGACATGTGCGACTTGGGGAACCTAATCGATGAAGCCAATAAAACCAGGCCTGGAGAAGGTCCTTCTGGGACCAAGTAGATTAGGTTTATTCGTTTTCGCTTTTCGAATGTAATAAGGCCAAGTGCCATTAGTGACTACCTTATTGTCGTTTTAGATTCGTCTTATTTATTGCGTTAATGAAATGAGGCAGTTATTGGCATTAGATTTCTCCAAATCTACTTGTCGCTAGGCCTACCTCGGGCACAACGAGGCTCCCAAATTAGGACGCAAATTTACATTCATGCAATATGTGTTTAAATACTGCAAACATTTTTCAGAACTCTCACTAACTTAGTTACCTTTTGTTTTTCTTTCTTTTTTTAATTATTCCCATCCCCTAAGGTTGGTTCACACATACTGGCATTATCAACGTATCACACCAGATCCAGAGGCCCTCCACCTCCTCCTCCAAGTGCATCAAAAGGCAAAGGGAAAGCTAAGATGGATAATATGAGTGGCGACAACACCGTACATGCTGAGAATGCAGAAACTTATGATGGTCGGAGAACTCCAACACCAAATGACTTGGTTTTGCAGCTTGAAAAGAAAATACTTGAACTACAATGTGAGCTTGAGCAGGTCCATAACTTGGCAAACCTCTCCCTCATACTAAACGTCTCAGATATCAACCATCCAAATACCCAAAACCTGGCACCTCCTCAGAATACACCCAACCAACGCCCGTAGAATCCTCCCGCACCCCACCAATATACGAACCCTCCTCAAAATCCTTTACCCATACCTACACCGCCTCAACATCAACATCTCCCGACTCAATATCCGTAAACCACTTACCACATCCTCAGAATTCCCCACAGCCTATCCCCGATCCCCAAAATTCAACCAATGATCACCACTATACCCAAAGTCCTATCCTTCACAAAAAAACCCCATATACGTGGAAACCTTACCCCCACTCTACTCAACCAATATCATATACACAAGAATCCGTCGAGAAGGACCTGATCATTAAGAACATGGTAGAGGATCTCAAGAAACTCACAAGCCGCGTTCAGGGTGTTGAAGGAGGAAAAGGAATCGAAGGTTTGAATTATGAGGATTTGTGCATTCATCCAGATGTGGAACTTCCGGAGGGTTACAAACCTCCTAAGTTCGAGATGTTCGATGGAACGGGTGACCCAAAGGTACATTTGAGGACCTACTATGACAAGCTCGTAGGGGTTGGAAAGGACGAAAGGATTCGCATGAATCTATTCATGAGAAGCCTCACTAGAGACGCCCTATCTTGGTACATAAGTCATAATCCCAAGAAATGGGCTAATTGGGTAAGCATGGCATCAGATTTCATGGATAAATTCAGATTCAACACAGAAAATGCACCAGGCGTCTTCTATATCTAGAATCTCAAGAAGAAGCCCACTGAGACTTTCCGCGAGTATGCTACTCGATGGAGGTCAGAAGCAGCGAAGGTCAGGTCGGCATTAGATGAAGAGCAGATGAACAAATTCTTTGTCAGGGCTCAGGATCCACAATTTACGAAAGGTTAATGGTAATCGAGAATCACAAGTTCTCCGATATCATCAATATCTAATAAAGGATCAAGGAAGGTATCAAAAGTGGAATGGTGACAAATTTTGAGGCACTGCAGGCCACGAATAAAGCACTATAATTAGGTGGCATATCAAAGAACAAAGAAGTGGGAACAGTAATGGTTGCCCAAGGTCTAAAATCTCCATTTGTGTACCAGACACCTCCACCCACATACCAACCTTCACCTCCCAGATATCCTAAATCCACTACCGCCTACCACACCTATAATACCAACAAGCCTATTATCATTCACCTCCAGCTCGTCCAAATTACCAAGAACCCAGGCCCAATTTTGATCGCAAACTACCCAGATAATACACCCCTATTGCTGAACCCATTGACCAACTGTATGAAATATTAAAAGCTGTTGGATATGTCACCCATATTCTCGTTGTGGCGATGGAAAACTCATCACAATGGGTCAACCCAAACAAGACGTGTGTGTACCATTCCGGTATGAAGGGACATACTATTGATGAATGTCGCACCTTGAAAGATAAGATCCAAACACTGATTGATACCAAGGTCATACATGCGAAAGAAACCACACACAATGTCCGCAACAAACCCCTCCCAGATCATAGGGGTGAAGGAGTCAATGTAATAGAAACCGATGAAAATGGGATCCCGGGGGATCAATCAAACTTATTCGGGAAGGTGATGATCCTAAGAAGCCGGCAGTCACGCTCAATCCCATTGTGGTACAGGTACAGCCGCCAATCAAAGTTGAGGTAGCCGCATCGGCTCCCTTTGAAGTAGAAATGACACCACCTGCAGCTACACCTGCTCCGTTTGAGGTAGAAGTATCAACCCTTTTTACCGTGACGGTGGCATCCACACCACCCTTCAGTTCCAACATTGTACCTTGGGATTATGTTTCCGAAGCTAGGAGAAAAGGGAAAGTAAAGACGGAAGAGTCCAGCGCCGCATAAGGAATGACCAGAACAGGAAGAATTTACACACCTGAGCATTTGGGAGAAACCAGTAAGCAAGCTTCTAACAAACAACCCGTCATTTAAACTGGTCTAGACGACCTTTGGAGGAAAGTACAAACAAGAGAGTATTCTATTGTTGATCATCTAAATAAGACTCCTGCCCAAATATCCATCTTATCGCTACTGCAAAATTTCGAAGCACACAAGAATGGTCTGATGAAGGTACTGAATGAAGCATATGTTCCCAAAAACATTACTAGCGAAGAAATGGCCAACATGGTGGGACGATTGTTAGAAGTCCATAAGGTCACCTTCCGTGAAGATGAATTTCCACCTGAAGGATTGAGCCACAACCGGGCACTACACATCACATTGCAATGTGAAGATAAGTTCATTGACAGATTCATAATAGACGGAGGGTCCAACCTCAACATCTGTCCACTCACAACCCTGAAGAGGTTGGGCAAGGGCCTACAAGAAATACGAGCAAGGGCTATGAATGTGAAAACATTCGATGGGTCACAGAGATCCACGATTGGAGAAACCAACCTATGCTTGTAAATGGGTCGTACCTGGTTCGATGTTGAATTCTAGGTGCTAGACATATCCGCCTCCTACAATCTGTTGCTGGGACGGCCTTGGATACATGCCGCAGGAGCTGTCGCATCCACTTTGCACCAAGCGGTAAAATTTGAGTGGAACCATCAAGAAGTGATCATCCATGGAGATGGGATCAATCCCATTAACACCAGTCGGACTGTTCCGGTGGTAGAAAACAGAAGGAAGTTAGGTGGAGAAACCTACCATCGCATCGAGCGTGTTAACGTGATTGAGAAGGATAAATGGTGGAGTAGAAAAATAGAGAGCATACTGGCTTGGGCATGGTATGAACCTGGTAAGGGGATTGGTAAGAAGCTTCAAGGTATCTCCAAACCAATACAGCTGAAGCGCCATGGAACAACCTTCGGGCTCGGATATCAGTATACCTAGCAGGAATATCAGAGTTGGTCACCACCATGGCATGGTCCATACTATCCTCTTGAGCAACCTGCGTCGCACCTGAATCAGACCTTCCAGCAGGCCAATACAATATGGGGATCAGAAGAAGAAGAAACCTTGGCAGCATTGAGGAATTTGTTCTTGGAAGATGATGATATGGATTGTTGTGTAATAGTTGAGGAGGAGGAGGAGGAGGAGGAAGAAGGCCTCACTGTCCAGACTGTGGAGAGAGGAGCATTACTCAAGAACTAGACTGTTAAACCATCAAGGGTCCGACGAGTCTCGGGATAGCAAGGCTGATAACATTGTTTACTTTTGAAAATGATTTCCTCTTTGGCATTTTGTTTTAAATAATATTTACTTTCAGTGTTCCGTTTCGAAAAATATTATTTGAAATCATTTTGTTTAATACTTAAATGGCTTGATGTTTTATTATTACTATTTTCTTTCATATCTTTATCCCTACAGCATTACTATTTCTTACCTTGATGAACCAACGACTGTGACATGTAATGAGACAATGCAACAGAAGGACAGTGACTCGGAAGAAATAGAAGATGAGGATGTAATACCTAAGGAAATTGTTAGAGAAGTGGAGAACTTTGAGAACAAGCCCAAGTCCAACCTAGACGAGACCGAGATAGTCAACTTGGTAGATTCTGAAACCGTCAAGGAAACTCGCGTAAGCATCCATTTGTCATCGTCAGAGAAAGAAGAATACACTCGGTTCCTGAAAGAATATGAGGATATCTTTGCATGGTCATACGATGATATGACAGGGTTGAGCACATCCATAGTGGCTCACAAGTTACCTACAAATCCAGTGTGTCACGGCCAGCTCTATCAGAATAGAATGTCTAGGGCTTTCAATAAAAGGGTAAAACCAAGACAGTTCACGCCGGGGCAGTTGGTAATGAAACGGATATTTCACATCAAGATAAGGCCAAAGGGAAACTCTCTCCCAACTGGAAAGGTCCTTACATGGTTCATAAAGTATTGACAGGAGGAGCGCTCATACTCGTAGAGATGGACGGAGAAATCTGGCCAAAGCCTATCAATTTAGATGCAGTCAATGATACTATGTGTAAACTATTTATGCTTCTTAATATGATGTAAATTGAACTACGATCGACCTGATTCCCGCTTAAGAGGGGATTGATAGCTAGGAATTTGTACCTACTATTTACTCTCGTTTTCTTAGGTTTTGAGGAAAAATTGTATTAAGATACTCCCAAAATTTGATGCAAGTTGTTTAAATTGCAGGATTTGAGTTGAATTGAAGATATTGACTAAAAATAACTCAAAGAGGAGCAGAACTTGCACTGGCCCAGAGCCCAATTGAAGCGCTGAGAGCGCCAATATTCCGCTGCAGCGGTTGTCACTTTGCTGCAGCGGAATTCCATCCGCTGCCCCGGCTCAAACTTCAGAGAGTCTGTTTTTGAGACCCAGATGAGCCGTTTTCCATGCCAAAATTCCGCTACAGCGGTGTCCTCGCAGCTACAACGTTCAAATATCCGCTGGGAGCAGATTCCTAAGATCAGAGACTTGCCAAACTGGGATATTCATAATAGCGCATTCAGTGGTATTTTACGCTACCGCGCTTTCAGGAACCGCTGCGACGCTGCAGAATTCCGCTGGGGGTGGAATAGAGATTCAGAAAGTTCCCAGGTCCAAAAACGCTGCAGCGGTTCTTATTTTGCTGCAACGAACGCCAATCTGCTGGAGCGCTTAGAATTCCGCTGGGAGCGAAATCTCCATAGGGGCAATTTTTTCCAGTATTTTTAGCCTCGTATAAATACAACTTTTTCTCATTTTTAGGGTATCAGACAAGAGAGTGAGCTCGTGAATAGTGATTTTATTTCGTTTTGAGTAATTTTAGCTTAGATTTTACCATACTTCTTAGATTTTCTTCTTTTAATCAACATTTATGGGTTTAATTTCATCATCTATCTTAATTTCTTGCATGAAAATGAGTAGTTAGACCTCAACCTAGGATTGTAACCCAACCCTAGTGTGGGTAACTAATGGGTCTTCTATTTTAGGTTGAATTTGTGATTGGGTGTATGGCTTTTAGTCTATTTTATGCTTCATTGACTGAATTTGTGGTTGCAAACACTAATTTATGTCTTTTTTACTAGGGATATTCTTGAGAGAGATGACCCAAGTCTAAGTAAATAGGCTAACAAGGTATTGGGATGAACTCAAGAAATTGATAGCCCCAATAAAAGGGTAGAAACTAGAGATAGTGATACCCGACTTGAGTCATCTCATTTGATTTGTTGAAACACCTAATTGGACTTGAGAAAGCCAGTTCGGGCAAAGTCACCCAAATTGTCGAGAGGTATTGGGTGAGTAATCTAGTATGAGGTTATGTCAATTTCCCATAATTCACAAGCTATCCTAGATTTTAGGTCCCATTAGTCACTCGCCTAGGAGTAAGTTACAACCCTAGTGCCTTTAATCATTTGATAAAAATCCACAAAAATATTGCAGTTAGCTAGATAATATTACTTTTTAGACTCAACCTTAGAATAGATACAAAATCAAATTATGTTGAGAAGAGAAATTAAGAACATGAAACACCACTAAATCAAGTAGAAACTCGACTCCCATTGCATAACTCCTTGTGGATATCGATCCCGACCCTGTCGGGTAAAAGCTGCTTCGACCCTGCCTTGCTACTTAAATAGTGGTATAGGTGGGCGTAGGTCACTTTTTGGCGTCGTTTCCGGGGAGTTAAGACGGTGTTGACTATTTATTTTAGTAGTGGTTTAGATTATTTTTCTTTCCTTCTTTTTGCTAACTTGTGTGTTCCAATCAATACAGGTACTTATGGCTGATCCTCTGGCAAATATTATACCGGGGGAGGAGGTAGATGATAACGGGGAAAAGGAGTTTCATCAAATTCCTCAACCTCAAAGACGAGGCCAACATGCCAATCCCAATGATAATATTCCAGAGCCTCCCTCGCCTCCTCCAAGAGTTTCTCCTCAGGTGCTTCCAAACGAGGAGTATGCCAGTGCAATTGTCCCACCCAGAATCTGGGCGGGCAACTTTCAAATCACTAATGTCATGTTGACACTTCTGGAGCAACGAGGGTATTTCACGGGATCTCCCCATCAAAATTCCTACAAGCACTTAAAAGGCTTTGTAGACACATGTTGGGGGAGCAAGCAAACCAATGTCTAGGAGGATGCCTTGAGGCTCAGATTATTTCCTTTCTCTCTACGAGGGAAGGCGCTAGATTGGCTTGAACGACTCCCCAATCATTCTATCTCTACATGGGAAGAATTGGTGGATAAGTTCATTGCCAAGTTTTTCTCCCCCGGGCACATGGCGCCTTTGAGGGACGAGATATTGGCATTCAAGCAAGAGCCGAATGAACCCCTTTCACGAGATTTGGGAACGCTACAGAACTATGGTCAAAGAATGCCCGAACAATGACATGGCGTAGGCCATGATACAACAGACTTTTTACTGAGGCATTAATACTACAAATCAGTTTGTGGTCAACCAACTCGTTGGGGGAAACTTTATGAATCTATCTTACAATGAGGCATGTGACATCTTGGATGAAATGGCTGACACTTCGTCAGCATGGCAGAGTTGGGAAAATGTGCCCCAGGGTGATCCAAGTGTGATAAATCTCCACAAAGAGATACATGACCATGGGCAAGCTATTGCCTAGCTTACCACTACCATGAATCAACTTGCTAAGGCGCAGATTCAACAAATACAAGGGCCAAAGCAAGTGCATGCTATGGAGGGGGTAAATCCTTTGGTTAGCAAGCGAAGGCCTCGTGGGAATCAAATGAAAAACAACAATGACCAATGTGACCAAGGAATGAGTGGGTACAATTAAGATGATTCTTTTGATGAGCAAAATGAAGATGTAATGTATGCCAACAATTTTTAAGGGCAAAGGGACAATCAAGGGAACAATCAAAACTGGAACAATCAAAGGCAAGGTAATTGGGGCAACAATAACAACTCTAGCAATTGGGGGAATAACAATCAACAATGAGGAGGCAACAACAACAATTGGAACGGGAACAACAATAGCAATTGGGGTGGAAATGGAAATCGGGGGTCGGGGGTCGGGATTTCAAAGGCCCCCGATGTATCAACAACCCAACAATCTACCCCCGTATCAATCACAAGGTCAAAGTTCCTCAAGTAATGACATAGGCTGAATCGAGCAAATGTTTAAACATATGATGGAACAGAATGTGGATTTGGATGCTCAATTTGCCTCCCAAACTACCTCAATCCGCAATCTTGAGGTCCAAATGGGACAAATTTCACAATCTTTGAACACCCTCCTGAAGGGGGCACTACCAAGTGACACGGTGGCGAACCCTAAGGGTGGGAACAACAACAACAACAACAATACTGGACATGCGATGGCGGTGACCACAAGGAGTGGTTGGGGTGGTGAGGCTAGTTCTTCAAAGCAAAAGAGGGTTGTTGGTGATGATGATGACTTGCAACATGTTGAGGTTCTATTGAGATTGAAGATGTGGTTGAAGAGCCGATGAATAATGAAGTGAGGATTGATATAAATGATAACGAGGAGGAAACTCAAAATAACGTGAACCAGTCTAGGTAACACGTAATTGACATACCCGAGACGGTTGTGCCAAAAGTCAAGACCCCATTGCCTAGACCTCCTCCTCCCTATCCTCAAAGATTGGCTAAGCAAAAGACGGAGAATCAATTCAATAAGTTCATAGATATGATGAAGAGTTTTTCCATCAACGTACCATTAGTTGAGGCACTTGAACAAATGCCCGGGTATGCCAAGTTTATGAAAGACTTGGTCACAAAGAAGAGATACATGGAGTGCGAGACAATCAAGATGACCCACCAGGTGAGTGCAATTGTGCAATCAATGGCACCCAAACTAGAGGATCCTAGAGCTTTCACTATTCCTTGCACTATTGGTAGTGCGTATTTTGCCAACGTATTGTGCTACTTGGGTTCTAGTATCAATTTAATGCCTTATTATGTCTTTAAAACCTTGGGAATTGACCAACCTAGAGCAACTTCCATGAGACTTCAAATGGCGGATCGAACTATGAAACGACCCTTGGGAATCATTGATGATGTTTTGGTGCGGGTCGACAAATTCATCTCTCCCGCGGATTTTGTGATATTGGATTATGAGGTCGATTAGTGCCTATTATAATGGGAAGACCTTTCCTTGAAACGGGGAAGGCCTTGGTTGATGTGGAGGCCGGTGAGCTCACCTTCCGGGTGGGAGATAAAAAGGTCATTTTCCACGTTTGCAGATCAATGCAGCAACCCAATAGCACGGAGGTGTGTTCTTTTGTGGACCTTTTCACCGAGGTCATAATTGATGAAACAAGCTCAATGATAAATGTTGAAGATCCCATGGAAGCAGTCTTATTGAATCATGATGATGTTGTGGTGGATGGCTTGATCGAGTGTAACAATGCATTACAAGGCATGGGTTATTATTCTTATGGACCTCGCAAGCTATCTTTGGATTTGGAAAATCGGAAAACTCCGCCGGCAAAGCCCTCAATCAAGGAGCCACATACCTTGGAGTTGAAGCCCCTTCCACCACACCTCAGGTATGAATTTTTGGGTCCTTCTCGTACTTTACTTGTTATACTTTCTTCTTGCCTAACCCAATTGCAGGTAGATTCTACACTCAAAGTTCTCCAAAGGAGAAAGAAGGCCATTGGATGGACTCTAGCTGATATTCGGGGCATAAGCCCCGCCTTTTGCATGCACAAAATTATTCTTGAAGATGATGCAAAAACGTCCGTGGAACATCAACGGAGGTTGAATGAGGCAATGCAAGAGGTGGACAAAAAGAAGATAATCAACTGGTTTGATACTGGGGTTATTTATCCTATCTCTGATAGTGCTTGGACTTCACTAGTGTAGTGTGTTCCTAAAAATGGTGGAATGACAGTGGTGCAGAATGACAAGAATGAGCTTATTCCCACTCGGACTGTGACTGGTTGGAGGGTTTGTATGGATTACCAGAAGCTAAACAAGGTGACCTGAAAGGATCACTTTCCATTTCCATTTCTAGACCAGATGCTTGATAGACTTGCTGGGCGGGCCTTCTATTATTTCTTGGATGGGTATTCAGGCTACAATCAGATTCTCATAGCCCCAAAAGATCAGGAGAAAACAACCTTCACCTTCCCGTACGAGACCTTTTCCCTCTCTAGAATGCCATTTGGATTGTGCGATGCACCCGCCACATTTCAGCAGTGCGTGATGGCAATATTCACGGATATGTTGGAGGACTTCCTTTAAGTCTTCATGGATGACTTTATTATGGTTGGGGACTCATTTGAGGATTGTTTGCAAAATCTTGATAAAGTTCTCGCCCAATGTGAAGAAACTAATCTTGTGTTGAATTGGGAGAAATTCCACTTCATGGTCGAGGAGGGCATTTTCTTCGGTCATAAAATCTCAAAATATGGCATTGAAGTGGATAAATCCAAGATCGAAGTTATTTCCAAGTTGCCTCCTCCGACTTCCGTCAAGGGAGTTCGTAGTTTCCTTGGGCATGTGGGATTTTACGAGAGATTCATTAAAGATTTTTCAAAAGTGGTAAATCCCCTATGCAAGTTATTGGAGAAAGATGCCAAGTTCGATTTCAATGAGGAATGTATGCAAGGTTTTGAGTTGTTGAAGCATAAGTTGACTACCACACCAATAATCACCGCACCAAATTGGAGCTCCCCTTTCGAGCTCATGTGTGATTCAAGTGATGTGGCGGTGGGTGTGGTCTTGGGCCAATGGGTGAACAAAATCTTTCACCCCGTTTATTATGCAAGCAAAACCATGAACTCCGCCCAAGTTAACTACATCATCGCCGAAAAGGAATTGTTGGCTATTGTCTTTGCAATGGAGAAATTTAGGCCTTACCTTATGGGCGCCAAGGTGATAGCGCACACCGATCATGCGGCACTCCGGTACTTAATGATGAAAAAGGATTCAAAAGCTAGGCTTATGAGGTGGGTGTTATTGCTCCAAGAGTTTGATCTAGAAATTGTTAATAGAAAGGGGAGCGAAAATCAAGTTGTCGATAATATATCCCGGTTGGAAGAGCAAGGAAGGCCAAATGATGGCCTTGAGATCAATGATACATTGCCAGATGAGTAGCTTCTCTCAGTCTTTATGCAAGACATGCCATGGTTTGCGTACATTGCCAAATTTCTTGTTACCGATGTTGTCCCGTTAGATCTCTCTTCTAACCAAAGGAAGAAGCTTAGACGGGACAACTTGGATTATTATTGGGATGAGACGTATTTGTTCAAAATATGCAATGATGGAGTCATACGGCGTTGTGTCCACGAAGAAGATCAAATGTCCATTCTTGATTCTTGCCACTCTTCGCCCTACGGTGGTCATCACGGTGGGGAAAGGAAAACTTCAAAAGTTCTAAGTTGCGGATTTTATTGGCCTACTTGGTACAAAGATGCAAGTGACTTGGTAAAGAGGTGTGACAAATGTCAAAGAGCAGGTGGTATATCAAAAAAGGATGAAATGCCCATCACAACGATCCTTGAGGTTGATATATTTGATGTGTGGGGCATTAACTTCATGGGTCCTTTTGTCAGCTCATGTGGTAATACCTATATTCTCGTGGTTGTGGATTATGTTTCAAAATGGGTTGAGGCTGTGGATTTTCCCAATAATAAAGCCGGAGTGTTGTTGGTTTTCTCAAGAAAAATATCTCCACGCGATTTGGGACTCCTCGGGCTATCATTAGCGACAGGGGATCTCATTTTTGCAATCGGGCTTTGATTCGTTGCCTTCCAAGTATGGGGTAAATCGCAAAGTGTCCACTCCTTATCATCCTCAAGCCAGTGGGCAAGTTGAAGTCTCAAATCGGGAAATCAAGAACCTTTTGTCCAAGACCGTGAATGCAAATAGGACTGATTGGTCTAAAAAGCTTGATGATGCACTTTGGGCATATAGGGCTCCCTTCAAGACCCCGATTGGTATGTCACCGTACCGGTTGGTGTATGGTAAGGCATGTCACCTGCCGGTTGAGTTAGAGCACAAGGCACTTTGGGCTTTGAAGAAGTTGAACCTAGATTGGGACTTTGCTGCAAATCTTTATGTTGATCACCTTAATGAGCTTGAGGAGTTTAGAATCCATGCTTATGCAAGATCTTATTTGTACAAGGAGAAAATGAATTATTTGCATGAAAAGTATGCTAAACACCGGGAATTCAAAGTGGGAGACTTGGTATTGCTCTTCAATTCAAGGCTTCGTCTCTTTCCGGGCAAACTCAAATCAAAGTGGAGTGGTCCGTTTGAGGTTGTATTGGTTACACCCTTTGGTGCCCTTGATCTAAGAAACAAGAATGGTGAAATTTTTCGTGTGAATGGGCATCGGGTCAAACACTACTTGGGAAAATTTGAAGATCGCCACGTGGTGGCTTTGTTGAAATTCACTTGATCATGGTAACATGCGTCGTGCCGCGACGTTAAATCAGGCACTTCTTGGGAGGCAACCCAAGTGTTTTCTTTTCTTTATTTTTTTTTCTTCCTATTAGAGTAGATTTTTCTTGAACTAACATGTTTGTGAAGTTGGTGTAAGATTTGGTGGATGCAGTGCAGGAACAAAATCTGGAAAAAAAATTGAGCTAACCTTCAAAACCGCTGCAGCGGTCACATTTCCACAATCAGCGGTCACAAAAACGCTGCAGCGTAAAACATTCCGCTGTCGCGTCGAGGTTGAGCCAAAATTCTAGAGAGGTCACAAGCTCTCTGGATCTCCATTCCGCTGTACCGATTGGAAATCCGCTGACAGCGGTGGGATTCCGCTGTGGCGGCGAAATTCCGCTGACAACGGTGATCTTTGATGCCCATTTCTATGCAATGCTTAAAAGCGCGGTCAGCGGTAAAATTCCGCTGCCGCACTAGGTAAGTTGATGGGGCTCCAGTTCTCACCTATAAATATACAGGGTCCCTCTTCTTTTACTCTTTTCACCCATTTGGCTCTCATAGATATTTTTTATTGTTCACAACAAATGCACTGTACATATGAGCTTCAAAAATTCTCACATCTTAACATCATCATCATCTAGCAGCGGTACGTTCATATTATTTGATTTTAATTGTAGATTTTAACTTTTTGCATGTTCTTATTCGTTTTCTTTTCTAGAAAGGTAGTCATTGAAGCCCTAATGCTTGAACATAATTCACCAATGTGTTAAAATCTATGGGGTAGTGATTTCTTGTTGCCTAAGGGGATATAGGGTTCTTATTACATGTGTTTCATGTCAAAATTTTCAAAAATTGGTAAAACCCTAGTTTTAGTGCACGTCACTGTTGAATTCCGCTGCAGCGGACCAAAAATCCGCTGACAGCGAAACCACCTGCTGCTATTTCTGACTGATGAAAACCGCTGCAGCAGCCACAAATCCGCTGACAGCGGTGGCCTTTCCCTGCAGCGGTCATTTTTCCGTTGGGCGCGTTTTGAATTATCAGAGAATGGGGTAGTCTGATCCCCCAGCTTCCACTGTAGTGGTCAGTATTCTGCTGACAACGGTGACCCTTCCGCTGCAGGGTTTATTTTTCCGCTGATAGCAGAAGTCTGCATCCTACACTGTTTTATTCTCTGCATTATTGATGTCTGTGCTTTCACTGGGTACTTTTGTACCATGTTTTAACAATTTTCGTTGACATGTTTGCAGAGAATGGTTAGATCACGAGGTGGAGCAGACAAGCAACCCGGGAAGGGTGACTCTTCTAGAGGTCGGGGTAAGGGCAAACAACAGGCAGCCTCCTTAGGCTCGACAAAGACCATTGGGAAGAAGAAAACACGAAAAAGGCCAACTCCTGACCAATCTGAATCAAGTGAATATGTCCCCTCCCAGGAAACAGTGGAGCAGCCTTAACAGAGGTATTGTCCCAGCCCAGGAGGCTTATCAACGAGCCTGACAACTCAGACTCTCGGACAGTTTGGGTCTTTCCAGTTACTCCACACCCCCCAAGATACCGGTGCAGCAGCTCAGTCCACCGCCCCTACTTCTATCAACCTTGACAGTTCCGACGAGACACTAGATAATGGCAGGGGTGGTGACACCCAAGTACAGACAGCAGGGCTTCTCCGGACGAGAAACCCATCAGTGTGGTAGGATCGTTTTGTTTCTGAAATGGCCTAGCACCAATTTAGAGATTGGTGGCCCCAGAAGTCCCTAATTCCTGCGAGGCCTTTCATTGTTAAGGATCTTCTACCTCATAACCCAAATGTCAAGAAGCAATTTGAGGAAAGAGTGGGGTGGGGTTTCTTTACTAGCAAAGTTGAGAATGCCAATGAGTACGTTGTGAAGGAGTTTTATGCTAATGTGGCCCACACAAAAAGGGGCACATATCTTACTCAGGTCCGCAACTTGAAGATCTTGTACAGTGGTAGTGCATTCAACGACTATGTTGGCTTTGTGAATGAAGATGAGACTCGCTACCAGGAGAAAGTGGCCTTGGGAACTATCCCGTAAGTTGTTTGCTCATCTAACCCTGTAATTGGCGTCCGTTCTTGTAAAACTTCATCGGTATACTTCACCGATGACCCCGGAACTACATACGGCCTGATTCCTGTAAGACCAGGGATATGTAGGCAGATCAGGAACCAGGGTGCGACCTGAACCTTTCAAGCTATTTCCACTCGGTCAAAATTGGCCATCATATCTTTACCCGACAACTCTTCCATCCTTCCCCGGTAAAGAGGGGCAACTGTTGATACCCAATTTTTTCTCAAATTATTTTAAAATTTGTATATATATATATATATATATATATATACCTCCAAAATCGTTCTTTATAATAACCGATATTTTTTCGAAATTTTTTCATATTTTTATTAAATCCTTTTCCAATTTATTCAGTATTTTTTATATTCAATAATTATTCATAAATTGTATTATAAAGAATTTCGAAATATTTCCCAGTCAATATATCATTTCTAATCCTATTAGGATTTAATTATTTCACAAATTAGCCAATTTGGCATTATTTGACCATAATTACAATAACTTTGCAACTATGGCCTAATTGTACATTTTATACCATTTAAATCAATAATTATTTCATTATATATTTTTTATACTCATTAGTTACCTTAATTTCATTTATCTAGCTTTAATTTCATTTTATATGATTACTAGCTATTTTTATTTAATTATTTATCTATTTTTTAATGGGTGTTTAACAATTAGCCACGTATATTTAAATTCTAGCCTAATTCTAACCCAACCCATCAGATTCTAACAACCCAATTCCATACCTAGCCCAAATCAATTCCATAACCGGCCCAACCCCGGATCTGTCTGAGTCGTTGATCNATTTCCCAATCTCTCACTCTCTCTCTATCTCTCTCTGGTTCTCTATGGTTCTCTCTAGAACCTTCCCTTGTCTCTCCACCTCCAATGGAGTTTGTTCATCTTCTCCGGCTAGTTCCCTCACCGGAAACTATGGTCTTTCACTATCTCCTGGTTACTGCTTCACCCTACACCTGTCTAATGACACCCTAAGGCCCTCAAGCGAATCTGGAGCGGTTCAGCTCCTACCTATGGTCCCTTATGCCATCTTCCAGCCTCCTTCGGCCGTCTGAGTAAGAGCCATGACTTTTCCGGCTAACACTGGCGATATCTTTAAGGTTTTTTCTCATTTTTTTCAACTTTCTAAAACCCTAACCCCTGGAATTTTCATGATTCCTTTAGATCTGTCTTAGATTTGTGTATATCATGAAGCTTTTTACATATTTTCTTCAAAAACCTTCCTATTCTCTTAAATCTACACTAGGTCCGGGTTTATTACGAGTATTATTACATTTTTTCTTAAAGGTTTTCCATTTTTAAACAAGTTTTTCACTTAGAGTTTCTGAGACCTTTTCTTCAAACGATTTCTTGAAGTTTAAGTGATTTTTCTTATATGCTTAAACATTTTATCACTTTTAATCATGATTTATTTAGTTTTAACATTGTGTTCTAAATGTTGAGCATGTCTTTTATTTCGATTTGTATGTGTGTCTGTTTCTCATGAGTAACCTGTTTTCTTTGTGATTGTTGCTTCACTATGCTATTGGGTCTTTGATTCTGCTGCTTCTTGTGTGTTCACCTTGAATCCGTGAATGATTATGAGTAGTACTATACTGATTTTTCATACGATATCCTCTGCTGATTCTACATGTTTCCTTAGATACATGAGGCCTTCCCTTAATTAGTACCAATTTCAAATCCCCGATTTCTTATGAGATGTTCTTATTTCCAACTTTGTTTTCTTAGCTTGTTACATAATTGATTAACTGTTAATTGATTGCTATTTCCTTAAGTGATATTTTCTGAACCTAGCCTCAATTGTATGTTTGAATTAGGGGTGTAACTGTTTCCTTACATGTTACAAGCATAAGAACTTTCCTTAATTATTATTTTTACCTACTAGCCGTTTGAGTTTAACCCCTTCAATTAAGGGATACCTAATTGCCTATTATACTTACACTGTTCTTATATTCCTCTAAGTTATATATGGTTCTTTCCTTATTTAATACTAACTGTGTGAATTACTCCCCTGATTATAGGGATACTTGTGCTAATTGGGTATTGATTGATATTCAGTCCCACAATCACTGGTTATTTCTGATTCTTTCCTTATTTTTCATCAAGTTTTCAAAACTATATATACTTTATTCATGCACAGACACACACCGACTAATCTGTTCAAAAAATCTCTCTCACAATTTAAAAGACTTTCTGCTCTCTCTTCTGTGCTAATTACTACTACTCTGGGTTAGCTGGCTGCAAGCCAAGGCTAACTATTGTGCATTCTCCTACTTTCTTGTTTGTTCTATTGCTTTCTTCACTTCACTGGTATGTCCTAATTTATATTTCAGTCCTCAAACCAACATATTTCCATTACTGTTATGATTCAGCATGCTTCCAACTTGCTTACTTATTCTTCAGCATGTATCTAGGATCCTGAACTCCCCTATGCGTATTTAAATTAGGCTTTATTTGTTTATGACCAACATGTTTTTGTAGACTGGTACATTAGTTTAACCATGGACTTAGGTGTTAATCTGTCCTAACACTGTACCCCCTGATCCTCTAGACCCTTAGGAGTTCTTAATTGTGTGTTTGTGTGCGTATCTGCCTGCTGTATGTATGCCCTTACATGCTCTGTATTTGTCCCTAATCCCATTACCCATGTTTGTGATTGTTGGACTATCATTGGTCCTTGTGGGATGTTAAGCTCCCATTTCCTTCTTCAAAATTGTTTTCTTACTTACACTTTCTCAAAATTGTTCCTTACTTAAATCCTTTTAAATAAAAAAGCACTCTCACATATACTCTTAGAAGTCTAAGTTCATCCCCCTTCGTGTGAGCACTGCTTTGGGAACCCTTTGAGTACCCTCTGAACTCTGACACACAAGGATGACACTTCCACACTGCACATGTTTAATTCTTTAGCTATGTTTGGGTGTGAGCACTACCCGGGAGCCCTTGAGGTCCTTAGGGAACTCTGACACATACGGATTATGAAAAGGCTATGAAATACCATAAGGCAGTGAGGTTTGGAAGATCTGGTCCTAATTGAAGGCTCCCTATAGAAGTAACTTCTTATTTTCCTTTGGTTGTGTAATTCATAATTCCCTGGCTTGTAATAATTTGTAAACAACTCAGGGGATGGATAGTGAAAAGGGAGGGGTAGCTACGCATGCATTAGCTATTAAAGGGATAGAAATCATGTTATTAGACTTTATTTCCTATATGTGCAATAGAGATCATGTTTAGGCCCATGTGTTAAAATTCATGCATTAGAAACCATGCTGTTTGATTTTATTTCCTATCTGGGCAATAGATATCATATTTAGGCCCATATGTTCAAATTCATGCATTAGAAATCATGTTTATTAGGTCTCATACCACTGTTTCAGCATGTTCACTTTTACTTAGAAAAATCCTGCTAATAAATGGTATTTTCTACTGTCATGTTCCACACTGCCATGTACGCTTAGAAATCTTGTCCTAGGCTAAACAACATTAAAATAAATTATCACTCTTGCATCTTCTGAAACCATGATTAATACTGTAATTACTGAGCATTTAGAAAATCATGCTTAGGAATTCTGCATATGCATCATTCTGCATCTCTATATGTGCATTAGATATCATGTTATAGGGCCCTAATCGTTCAACTACATTTAGTCTAATTACTAATGTAAAAATTATAACCACCCCACTTAGTTTTCTCAAAAAAATAACTTGTAATGCTTCTGTGTTCTGAACAACCTAGAACAGCATGTTTAGGTAACACTTTGCAACAGTTCCTTTAATAATTCTGTTAATATACACTGTCCCCCGCCTAGGAAAGCCTTAGGTGACTAATTTGCAACAGTTCCTTTAACAATTTGCAACAGTTCCTTTAATTGATTTTACTTGCCTAAATTGGGTTTTGAAATCAGCTTTCCTTTAGTACTAGTGTTTTCTTATTAAGATTTTACCTGTTCTTACCTTATTTATGTGATTTATTACTCATACTACTTTCCTTAACTCCCTTACTGGCCTGATTTTTATGCTTTGATTATGGAACTGACTTCTAATTAATTTCGGAACTATTTCCTTGCCTTAATTGATCTTGTAACGATCCGTCCGGTCGTTCCATGAGATTAGCCTTATTCCCCCTATTTCGGCTTTATTATATGTTATTTAACCTAATTATGTTGTATTGGGTTGGTTGGTTCGGGTTTGGAGTGGTCGTGGTGAGAAAAGAGACACTTAGTCTCTTAAGTTGGCCGTATGGTTAGAAAAGTCACCAGAAGTAAACGACCCCGGAATGTTGATTTTATAGCCCGGATAGCTTCGTAAGGTGATTTGGGACTTAGGAGTGTGTTCGGAATATGGTTTTGATGTCCGGAGTAGAATTAGGCTTGGAATGGCGAAATTGAGTTTGTGGCGATTTCCGTTCGGTAGTGGAAAATAGGCTATCAGTGTCGGAATGGAATTACGGAAGTTGGAACAGGTTCATAGTATCATTTTGGACGTGTGTGCAAATTTTCAGGTCAATCGGACGTGTTTTGGGTGGTTTCAGCATCTTTGGCGAATTTCAGAAGTTTAGAAATCCTTAGGCTTGAATTCGGGGTTAATTAAGTATTCAGATGTTGCTTTGAGTGATTCGAAGGCTCGACTAAGTTTGAATGATGTTATGGGATGTGATGGTATGTTTGGATGAGGTCCCGAGGGCCTCAGATGAGTTTCGGGTGGTTAACGGACATAGTATTTGGTTGGCAACTGCTGAAATCTGGTATCAACTGTTTCTGGTTTCCTTCTACGCGATCACAGGAGTCCATTCGCGATCACGTAGGCTTATTATGGGGCATAGGTAAGTTTGTTCTACGCGGTTGTAGGGTTAGGGTCGCGATCGTGTAGTTTTACAGAGTTGTACATCGCGAACGCGTGGCTGAGGTCGCGTTCGCGTAGAAGGATTTGGAGCAGTAGTGTGATGAAGGAATTACTCTACGCAATCGCGTAGAGTTGGGCGCGTTCGCGTTGTTGTGAGAGGGTGCTATCCGCGATCGCATGTGTGTTTCTATGATCGCTAAGGTTCAAATGTGGGGAGGCTGGTTTGTGCTTCGTGATCGCGAGGCTATTTCCGCGATCGCAGTGGAGGCTTATCTGGGCAGAATGTTTAAGTTCAAAATGAGGGTTTAGTCCATATTTTCAAAAACCCATTAGAGAGCTCGGGATAAGGTGAAATTTGAGGAGGTTTTCAGTGGAGTAATTGGGGTAAGTATTCTTCACTCACATTTGGGTTAATTCCATGATTTAGTCTTGATTTTCATCATTTAATTTGAGAAATTAGAGTGGAAATTGGGGGATTAGGGCTTGAAGTTCTAGATCTTGATTTGAGGAATTGAGGGGCCATTTGTTGTCGGATTTTGGTGTATTAGGTATGTTTGAACTCGTGAGAGTGTAAGGATTCCAGTTTTGTAATTTTTATCGAATTCCGAGACGTGGGCCTGGAGTCAGGTTTGGCCAATTTCGAGATTTTTGGTTGAATTTGATAATTTTCGAGTAGGTTTTCCTTAGCATATATTAATGGTGTAAATCTGATTTTTGGTAGATTTGGAGCAATCGAGGGTCGAGTCTAGAGGTAAAGGCATTGAGGGCTAGGATTTTAGCCAGTTTTGAGGTAAGTAACGTTTCCAAACTTGGTTCTAAGGCTTCGAAACCCCGAACTATATGCTATATGATTATAATTTAGGTGATGCACATGCCAAGTGACGGGTGTGCGGGCGTGCACCGAGTGATTTGTGGCCTGGTTTATCCCATGGCATCGTCTAGTAGCTATTTCGGACTGATATCCGTACTTTTATTGACGTGGTTAATGTGAACATGCTAGAAATCATGCTAAGTCAAATGCTAGGGCTTCACGCCGAAAATGCTGAGACCGGAGTGGTCATATATTGTTGTCTCCGTATGTGTTTAATTGATTTTGTATACTCAGTCCTGTCATAGCATATCATTTCATGTCTCAGTCTCGGTAATTGTTGATTTTATATATTTATCATTGTCTCGGGCTAGTTCATGCATCTGTGAGCCCATGTGAGCGAGACTGGAGAGTGATGGCTGAGTGAGGCCGAGAGCCTGTTATTGAGACAATCTTGAGATCGGACTGCGCACTGCAGCGATACTCTGATCATGCCTTCGTTGTCTTGATATAGCGCTTGGGCCAATGGGATCCCCTCCGGATTCTTTACACCCCCAATAAGCGCATTGATATTGAGGGATGGATCTTCCCTGGACATGGATCTTGTCCGAAGTTGATGATATGTGAGGGATGGATAGTCCTGGACATGGATCTTATCTGAGTGTTGTATTCCGGAGATGGATCTTCTCCGTGGGGGCTGGATTGGCCTTTTCCTCAGTGCTGAGTGACTATGGTCACCGGTGTTTATGTATATTCCGGGATGGATTTTCCCTGGGCCTGAGAGCCATATACATTACTGAGTAGACTTTTGTGTGAGAGCTGTGAGCACTATGTGCATTTCCACACTGTTGATACATTGGCATATAGGGTACTGATATATACCTGGGTTACTTATCATATCGGTCATATTATGTTTTCATTATCTATTGAAACTGTGAGCATGCCTAAATTTTGTGTACTGTTTTCATTACAATTATTGAGGTTTAGTCCTTCACTACCTATCAGCCCGTAGTTTGGGTTCGTTACTTCTGAGTTGGTGTAGTCACGTTACCCCCTGCACCTTGTGTGCAGATCTAGGTACATCGGGAACTGATAGTGGTTGCTGAGAGGCAACCAGAGTTCCTTGGGAGGCATCGAGGTAGCAGTTGGCGATCGCAACCTCGATTATCTCCTTCTTTATCTACCTGTCTTATTTATTTATTTCAGACAACTTTATGTCGACATTGTATTTTGATATTCTATGTAGTAGTTCATGACTCGGTGACACTAGATCTGGGTTCGGGTTTTCTCTTACTTATGTTATTCAATGATGATTAAACTCTTAAATGCTTTATAAATATGAGACTTTTGCTGCAAATATAATGGATCTTTCTGAAAATACCTGTTAACAAATGGAATATGTTGCTTGCCTGATTTCACGATAGGCACCACCACGACCGGGTATTTGGGGTCGTGACAACTTGGTATCAGAGCTCTAGGTTAAATAGGTCTTGCCAGTCATGAGCAAGTTTAGTAGAGTATTGCGGATCAGTACAGAGACGTCTGTACTTATCTTCGAGAGGCTACAGAACCCTTAAGAAAAATCTCGCATTCTTAAATTCTATCGTGCGAATCTGTTGATTCCTGGAACTAAACTTCTGTTGTTTTCATTCTCTCATAGATGGTGAGGACTCGCGCTACCGATCAGGGTGACCAGACACCAGTTAGACCAGCGAAGGTCGAGGCCGTGGTAGAGGGAAGGGTGCAGCCCACGCAGCAGCCGGGGCAGTACCTTATTTATGTTATTTATTACTCGTATTACTTTATTTAACTCCCTTACTGGCCTGGTTTTTATTCTTTGATTATGAAACTGACTTCTAATTGATTCCGAAACTATTTTCTTGTCTTATTTGATCTGGTACTTGACTACTGATTGATTCCATATAATGTTTTCCCTAAATTAAGTGGTATTATCCTGATTTTATGCTATTTTGCCCTGTTAATTGATTGAGGTCGACTCTAATTGATTCTGAAGTTATGTATTATTTGTGTAGAATTGATTCATTGCCTTATTTTTCTATCTCATTGAGACTATTTAAACCTCTTCCCCATTCCCTTTACACAGACTCGAGTCCTGTTATTCTTATAACAAACCTAAGTTCTCTTTGTTTTCTCTTGTTCTAATTTCTGTACTAAGTGGTTATTATTTGGCCGGCTGAAAGCCAAGGCCAAATTATTCTGGGAAATAACTGCTATTGCACCTTTACTTGCTTTCTTCTCAACTGGTATGCCCTAACCTTTGCAATTCCATTCTCTATGATTTGTTTGACTAGCATGTTTCAATTCCTAGCATGATTTTGTTCTTTCTATGACAATTTGATGATACTGTTAACATAAGGCTAAGTTATTTCAAATAGCATGAATCCTCTCCGAAGATAAAGGTCTACTCTGCTTTCTTGCAATATGTTGTAAACATGTGATCACTTGTCTGTTGCTTAACTCATATGTCCTGTCTGTTTAATTCATATGTTTTGCCTAATTGCTTCTGTGTTTTAGCCACGACTGTTTTAAATACTATCATGAATACTACCTAGTCACATGCCAATCTGCTTGAACTATGTATTGAACATGGGTTCTGTCTATTTCTGTTTGCAATCTTGTAATCTGAATCAGTTTGCTTTTGAAAATTAAGCTATTTCTAAAACCTGCCCCCTCCCTTTACCCTTTATGCAATGGTTTTCCAAAATCCTACTCTTAGTTATTTAGGTTCCTACCACCCACAGTGTGAGCACTGCCTAGGGTCCTTGAGACTCCTTTGAACTCTAACACATTGGGACTGATTTTCCAATCTTTTATGAATTGCCTTCTGAATGTGGTTCTGGTGTGAGCATTGCCCTGGATTCCGGAGGCCCTTGGGAACTTTGACACACTGGAAGCGTGACTTTTAATGTGCCGTGGATGGATCATTACTATACTCCAAAGTTGTTCTATTGGAAGGCCTGGTTCCCAGGTTTATATTGGGCCTATGAAGGATTCCTATAGCGTAATGGATACTATTATGTAATTTATTCATTCTGGATTGTAATAATTTCTGTAATAATAGATTTGGGGTTGATTAGTGAAAGCTTGGGGTGTTTCCTTCTATTTTTGTTAAATTTGGGTAGAGATCCTGCTTATAGGTTTAATTATGTTGATCAAGTTATGTGATTGCCATTATTTGTTTAGAGATCCTACCTATAAGAATTTATTGATTGTTTAGTTCTGTACTTTTAAACTCGCATATCAGAGATCCTGTTTATAATTCTGCATTAGAAATGTTGTCTTAGGATCCACACATTTTTATACCCCAACGTGCATTAGATACCATATATATAGAATTCTGTTTGTTTGAATAATAACGTTTTCTAGCAATCTGCTTAAAATTCTGCCTACATACGTTTAATAGATACCATGCTTATAGGAAATAAAGATCAGTTCTAACCTAGAAATCATGCCTATAGGATTTAAACTAATAAATATCATGCCTATAGGATGAAATCAATTTTCAAACTTAGAAATCCTGTCTATAGGAGTTTAAATCAAGTCAGTAATTAGAAATCATGCCTATAGAAAGTAAGAATCAGTAGTTCACTTAGAAACCATGTTATAGGTTTATAATAAACTCGTACAAACCATGCCTATAGGGTTTCGTTAATCAGTTCTGAGTTGGACCAATTCTGGCTATCACTTAGGCAAGTCTGTAAGGGTTGTTAATGATTCTGGGCCTAAAAATTGTGACAATCTGCTGCCTAAAAGTGCTCAGATTCGTGCTTAATAAAATCAATAGGCAAGCTAATAGATCTCGATGCTCACCTCAAAGTTGTTTCTTTACATTCTATTTCTGCTCATATAGATATCCTGCCTATAGGATTCTAAAATTAACAAAGTTTGCTGATTCAATTGCGTGCATTTGTTGCTTATGTGTGGAGGTCAATATGAGCCCTTATTTGTTTCCTTACATGAAAGTCCTATTTGTATTTTGTTTGTCGCCTAGATTTCTCATTTTTTAAAGTAAATATAGGTCAGTCTAGAACCACCCTAAATAAAGGTCCTAAAACCTCCAGGGCCATAGGTAAGGGATGGGTATGGCACGCATAAGGAACGAGTTAGAAGCTAATAGAACGCTTAAGTAAAACTGAAAGATATTAATTGGGTAATAAAGGAGATGATAGCATGTGCGCTAATGCTATGAGTAACACCCTAACTTGGGGAAGTTACAAAGTATTGCATGGAATGATCCTCTAGGCTAAAAAACCTAAGACCCCCTTTTAATCCTGTGTATAGTAACTTGTATTGTCCAAATTGTTTTCTTTCCCCTTTAGACTAATTCGCTTAATTTAAGTTCGGCTAGGACCCACCGTTGTGGACCTCGAGAGGTGCCTAACACCCTCCCTTCTAGATAATTTGAGCCCTTACCCGATATCTGGTGATGCAAATTGGTTTATGAGTTAATTGCTCTAGGTGCCCTAACGCACCTTAATTCGTTAGGTGGCGACTTTTCCAATCCCTTACCCCAATCCCAAAAAGAAGGAGTTGTCCCACAAATGTCGAAACCCGATTTCGCGAGAAAAAAGGGGCGCGACAGTATATACTCATTGTATTCAATGTAATTATATAATTTTAATATATAAACCTATTTGTAAAGATACCACTAAAAATATTTTAGTAAAGATATCACTAAAAAAAGAAAGGATGGATTGAATCTCTGAAGATTGCCCTGTTTTGGGGGTATTTTTCGACTGAGTTTCTTTTCTATAATCGGAAATACAAATTTTGCATGTTATAATTGAGTTTGTTGAGTTATTTTAGAAGTCTATTGATGCGTTGGGATTTCCCTATTGGTCCAGGTCATTTCGGGGCAAGCAGATCATTTATGATGAAGAGGATGAGCTTCAAGAGAATGATTTGGAGTTCTTGCAGAGTGGAACGATGCAGTACCAGACACGAGATAGATCTTCCAAAGAACAAGGACTTTTTCGAATAAGCCAATTC
>MDKI01195802.1:0-16940 GCA_005239505.1 Nicotiana paniculata | reverse complement strand
TCAGAATACAAATAATCTACAATTTATCTACAAAATATCTACAAACTGGATACATTAAATTTTAATATTCCCAATTCCCATTCAATTGTAGCATAATTGGGATTTTCAACATAATTTCGTTTTTTTGTAGAAGATTCGTAGAAGTTTTAGTCATTTTTTATTTGTGAAAACAGAAAATAAAGCATCTACAATCAGAATACAAATAATCTACAATTTATCTACAAATATCTACAAACTGGGTACATTGAATTTTAATATCCCAATTCCCATTCAATTTTAGCATAATTGGGATTTTCGACATAACTGCGTTTTTTGTAGAAGATCTGTAGAAGTTTTAGTCATTTTTTATTTGTGAAAACAGAAAAATACATCTACAATCAGAATACAAATAATCTACAATTTATCTACAAAATATCTACAAACTGGGTACATATTTGGACTCAACATGCTTCCCCTGAAATGTATGTTTCACATTTTAGATACATATTTTTGTCCAAAACAGTACTAAGCCATCCACCTTTTTCTTACTAACATGCATCTGCAATATTGTTACGTTAGACATAAGTGTTGACAGCCTAGAACAACTTGTATATTTTTATTTCTTTCGGTTGAGTTCCAAGTAATTAAATATTTTAAAAAGATGAGATTGAATCCATTAAAACCAAACAATTAATTAAGGAATTCCCAATATTAGCGCGCCTAAATAAGGAAGCCTACATCTACAATGATTCTTTATTTAATGAAATATCTGAAAGAATCTTTAATTCCCCAATATTAGCGCGCCTAAATAAGAAAGCCTACAGCTACAATGGTTCCTATTTAATGAATTGTATATTTTTTGTAGAAATACTATTAGCATGACGAGTAATATGCAAACTATGAACATATCTGGTAATATAATTTCCTATATGGTATAGGAACGAAAATTTTCCTTTCAAATAGTTATGCACAAATCAGGCCCAATTTTAGAGCCCAATTCGGCCATACCCGGTCCATTAGTGGCTGGCCAAGAAAGAGCTCAAAACGACGTAGTTTTGACTTAAAACTACGTCGTTTTGCTTATTGAATCAGAGATCCAATCTCAACCATCCAATCTCTGTTGATCTAATGGTCCAAAATCACCCTTATCTTATGTATTTAAAGACTCCACTTCCCAGTTTTTGCCCCCATTTTTCCCTATTTTCTCTTTTCCCTTTCCCCTTTCTTCTTCCTATCTCTTCTCTTCTCCTCCCTACTAGACCCACCGCCACCGGCGTTCTTCCGCCGCCGGAAATCGCCCACTGGCGGTGGCCATCCTCCAAACCACCCCAAAATTTCACCATTTCTTCCTCTCAACCTCCTCTCCAGGAATTCTGACACGACCCAAAATCCATTAAGGTCGTGATGGCACCGTACCCCACTGTCAGGCAAGCCAACACTTAATAACTAATAAAATCTTTATTTTAAAATTCTTGAAGTCATTCCTTTTTCATTTTCTTAAATAATAATTAGCGAACTTCCACTGAGTAAACAATAATATCTTTAGCAATTTAAATAGTGAATAAATCCTATAATTATCCCAGAAACCGGTGTCACAAGTGAATGAGTAAATTTTCTAGGAATTATACATGTACTACAATACTTGTCCGGAATACAAACTAGACAAGGAATTTAAAATAAAATACAATACATCTGAGGAAGACTCTGCCGGCTGCGGGTCATCTTCGGATGGTGAAGCTCATCTAAGTCTCCAAGTCAGTCACATCACTGCGTCAAGCAGGCCACTATCTATGAATGTACCGGATAAAAATGCACAGCAAGTGTAGCATGGGTACGAAAACAACATGTACTCAGTAAGTATCCCGCCTAACCTCGAAGAGGTAGTGACGACAGATCGAATTTGACACTTGCTAGAGGTCAATTTAATGAAATCAAGGGTGACACTAAGCATGGACATAATAGGCAATTTAATAAGTAGCGACAGGAAATAACAACTTCTTTCACATTTAATATTCTTAAATCCTCGTCATTTCAGTTGACAATTTAAAATTTTCAGGCCAGTAATCAGGTAAAAATCACAGCAAGTATGCAATAAATATCATGCACAAGCAAAGCCGAGGGTCAAACGGCGTGAACCAACAATAATAAACTTTGCATTGCTGAAGGGTCGAGCGGCTCGAACCATAGATGCATCTATTACCCCACTCGCGAATCGAGCATGCGACACAGTCATATATAAATAATAGAGTTACCCTGCTCGCGAATCATACATGCAACTCAAGTACTCATATATACAGATATTCACACAATAAATTCATATTTTATCAGGAAAACAATTACTCAAGGAAGTGATAAAATTCTCTTTTAACGGACACGAAGATGGTATTTAAATCTTTTCTGGAAATCTATTTTCCAAGTTCGATAAGGTTTTAAATATTATAAATTTATCAGTAAGGTTACAAGTACGGCAAATAAAACATGCTTTATCAGGAAAACCATTATCCTAGGAAAATTCAATTCTCTTTCTAGATAATTAAGGAAAATAAACTTCAACCTTCTTAGGTATTCAGTTACTAATTCGATAGTATTAACAGTCTAATTTCATTAGCAAAATTACAAGTACAACAAGTAAGGCATACTAGTGGGTCCTAGACTACCCAGACACAAGCATGATAGTAGCTACGAACGGACTCCCGTCACCTCGTGCGTACGTAGCCCCCACAAATAGTAGAACATGTTCGATTAGTTTACCTATTGGGACAATCCCCCTCACAAGGTTAGAAAGGAGACTTACCTCGCTCCGAAATTCCATAACCGGCTTCCAAGCCCTTCCGAAGACTCGAATCAATCCAGAACGCTCCAAAACTAGCCAAATAACGGCAAACCAATGAAAATATACTCTAATACTTGTACCAAGTCAATTTATATAAATTCCCAACTCCGCTCGAAGAATTGACAAAATTTCCCTAAGGCCCACATGCCCATATTCCTAAATTTCGAAGATAAAGATAACCCATGAACTCCAACATATAATTTACTCTTAATTTCATGCTTAAATTCGTGGCCAAAATCCAAGAATACAAATTCTAGGTTTTTCTTCAAAATTCCCAACTTTTCCACAAATTTTCATGTTCAAATCCATGTATAAACCTTTTAACTTGAAATGAGTAGAAACAACTTACGTTGACATAGATGACGAAACTCCCCTTTTGAAGCTCTCCAAAAATCGCCCAAACAAGAAAAAAATAAGAAGAAATGGCCAAAACCCATTTTTAAAACACTGCACTGCCCAGTTCTGACCCCTCTATGCGATCGCATGAAAGCCTTCGCGATCGCATAAGCCAAACCAACTGCCTCCCAAATTGCACTATGCGATCGCATAAGCCAAAATCCAGCAGCCTCCCAAATTGCACTTACCTGCGATCGCATAAGCCAAAATCCAGCCGCCTCCCAAATTGTACTATACGTCGCGGACCCTCTCATGTGATCGCATTGTGTAAATATCTGCTGCTCTCACACTAGAAAAACCAGCAATCCTCACAAGGCACGAATCGACCGTTGAGCATCCGAAACACGCCCGAGGCCCCCCGGACCTCAACCAAACCTACCAACCAGTCCTAATACCTCATTCGAACTTAGTCGAGCCTCGAAATTACATCAAACAACGTTGAAATCACGAATCGCAACCTGATTCAAGCTTAATGAACTTAGAACTTCAAACTTCTATATTCGATGTCGAAACCTATCAAATCACGTCCGATTGACCCCAAATTTTGCTCACAAGCCACATTCAACATTGCGGACCTGCTCCAACTTTTGGAATCGCATTCCGACCCCGATATCAAAATTTCCACTTCCGGTCGGATTTCTCAAAAACCTTCAAATTTTTATCTTTAGCCAAATTGCTTCAAAATAACCTACGGACCTCCGAATTCACTTCTGATCGCGCTCCCAACTCCAGAATCACCATACAGAGCTATTCCCAGACTCGGAATCCTAAACGGACATCAATATCACTGAAAAGAACTTCAACCCAGACTTATGAAATTCTTCTAAAATGCTAACTTCCACAATATGCGCCGAAATACTCCAGGGTCATCCAAATCCCGATCCGAACATACGCCCAAGTCCGAAATCATCATACGAACCTGCTGGAACCTTCGAATCCTGATTCTGAGGCCGTTTACTCAAAATTCCAATCTTAGTCAATTCTTCCAACTTAAGGCTTTCGGGATGAGAATTTTTTTTTTCAAGTTAACTCTAAACTTCCCGAAATTCAATTCCGACCACACCTACAAGTCATAACACCTGAAATGAAGCTACTCATGGCCTCAAACCGCTGAACAACGTGCTAGAGCTAAAAACGACCGGTCAGGTCGTTACATTCTCTCCCACTTAAACATACGTTCGTCCTTGAACGTGCTATGAACTGCTCCGGAGTTGTCTGAAATCACTGTTAAATACCTCGTGCACCTACTCGTGCTACCACCACTTAATTGAGTACATTAGCTCGGTCATATCCAAAGATATCCTCTTTCATCCATACAATAAGCTCCGAACCCAGTTCCAACACTCGAAATTCTCTGCCAGGCCTGTTTCCAATATATAAACACCGTATCAATTACCACACGATGTACCATATCATGACTGCATACCTTTGCTGAATTAGCACCGTGCACCACATAATTCATCACCTAACCACAATCATTCCTTGAACCTTAATAGCCAATATTCCACGAATCTGAGGCTCCCAATGCACCTCATGACACATATATATAAGTCCTGCCATAATGCTTACGATACCACCACAACAGAGGAGATGTATAGAAATTCACAAGCAACTGCAGAGTTAACCAAGCATTGAATCTCTCCTCTTGACTAGAATCATCACCTCATTACTAACCAAATAATGGTATTTGTCCTTTAATATACTTCACATAACCTTATCGTGGTGATCCCTGATCCGATAGTCTCGTCTCACCCCAGTATGAACTGCTCAGGCAACAAATCACCCCAAACATGACCAACAGTCTCACACGATGCCACAATGCGCCAGTAGGCCACAACTCGAACGCGATACATAAAGAAAACGAATTATGAAAGGAAATACTCAACTCAAACAATTAATATGAACCTTCCTCCGAAAAATGGGAAGCAAAACACAAGAAAATAGATATAGGGAACCTTACTCAACATCACACTGTTGTGGCATGTAACCCGATCCAAATGACATACACATGACGGCATGCCACCCGATCCACACATGAAATTTACTTAAGGAGATACACACTGAGCTAAATTGCTCATTACCACAAACTATCGAATATTAGTCACAAGCACGCTAAGTGCATAATAGCATCCTGGGGAGACTGATAGAGCCATACGCTACAAAACTCAAGCACAATTGAGGTGCGATATATATAATCTGAATCTCAAAAGCTATCCTGCTCACACAACATCATCACTACGCGGAAATCTCAACACATAAGAAATTATCAAGCCGTTTCACAACTCACACGGCGCAATCATAATATTACATAAAATGAACGAAGGAGGAACAACATCCAATATTCCAATACCCCTCCTTGAGGAGCATTATACTGAAACGAGCACATCTGACTCACATGGAGCCCATAATCCTATTTATATCCATTCACACACTTTAAGTCGACTCTGCTCGCACTGCACTAGATTGATAGCCTTACCTGGGTCCATCTTAACCCACTTCCTCTCATAATACGCAAGAACAACCATCATAGCCGGGATAAAGACCCCACAATCCACAACCAAATGAACCGAACGCCTTCCAGGCATAAATTCTCAAATAAGCAATATTACACTTCTTTATACTCAGTCCAAATCTTCAATCCATTAAGTGACTACATGTCACACTCATAACATCATCCCATGGTCACGCTCCCACGACCTTCCACACCAGGTAGCAAGTCTGCACATCCACCACTGGCCACACTAACACTGTAAAACAAATCAAAAACCCATAACTAGGATGCAAAGCCTCTTTCACCAAACACCGATCTCAGGTGACACTGAAGACAACACCAGCTTACTCTAAACATTCAAATCCCTTTTTCTTGATCGTCCGAGCTCATGACATCCTTGTTAACACCGAACCGCAATCTTGATCCTTACTTCTAATTCCATACTGCTTACTGCTCCTGACATGCCATTATGAAATATCGCAAGAATTCCATCATAACTCGTGAACCACTAATAGGGTGAACACTTCATCATATAGAAACCTTTTACCTACCTCAATTCTAGAGAACCACCACAACACACGAGTGAATTCCCACTATCACAATACATGAAAATCCTTCAGTAGTAGTCTATACCACCATAATCCTTCCTAGATCCGCCCACCCATGACAGGCCATAGTGCTTGAATGCTTCCAAGTAAAATCTATCACGGCGACTGACAAGCCTCGCACATACCGTCACAAATCACATGCATAAGTTAATCACGCTGAAGGAACTGATCACAGCCGTAAATGTGCCATTTCAACCATAGCTAACCAATCTATTTTCTCCTAATTTATCCTTTACCCAACTTAGAAATAACAATAGCCTTATCCAAACATTGTGAACTCAAATCCGCCCTCCTCTTGAGTGACCTTATATCACGAGACCACATTGTCTCCAAACCATGAACCGTCTCATGCCCTCCTTGATCGCGCATTCACATCTTCGACTGATATACCCATCTTGGAAATCTTCCTACAAGTTCGGAGTCTATTTCTCTCATTCCTCCAATACCATAATGCAAGCCGAAAACATCATGGAACATTCCGGGCCTCCTATCACAATTTTTTGCAAGGCCCGATCCTTAACCAGATTGTGGACATGAAACCCTTAAGAACCGTATTCTTAACTTTTGAATTCATTAGGACCACTATTGACAGTCACCCACTCTGATACAATTAACTCCAAGGCTCTTCTAGCACACGAACACCCTTTCAATGAAGCACGTGACTGAGTCACTACCCTTATAACTCGCCTATGCCTTAAGCATATATTTTGAATCTTCTAAAGCCTAACCCTGGTCCAATAGGGCCAACTTTTGCACACATTTATCAAATCCCATGCGCAATTACCATTTTACTCCTTTCCCCTTAGATGTAATAACTTGCTAATACGCTGATAATCTACAATCCCATGAGAAGATAATCCTGCAACCTAATCGTAGGTGGTGGGACTCTCCCACTTAGCCCGAAGCTACTTCTTGCACCACTCTGGACCCCACATAAATTCTTTCTTCATTGCTGACATGATCTTTTTTAACCAACCCGTCAAATTCTTCTAAATTCTCCTGTTAGGATTCCATGAATACTCGAATTCTCTAGCATTACTCACATATTCGGCCTCTCGCCGAATAGCCACTAGAATTCCTCACAGAAACTTATCAAGCACACGACCGCTAACCTGCTCACAGGAGATAACCCACATGTGGAAATTACATGCCGACAACCTCCCACGTTGTTGCACGGGGAACAATTACTAGGACCTCGATACTCCATCCTAAGCCCGTTCTCATTCACCAACTGCACCGGTCCGTTCACTCTTTATGGACATCAACTAAATGCGCGACAACATCTTCCAATTCACCGCTACATAGCATCATCCTTCAAGTCAAACAACCCTTATTTGTGTTGCATCCAAGTCTCCCGCCGTATAATATCCAATAATTTAAATTAAGCTCGTGGACCCAATCACCGTCCACTAAAATTCTCAAATCACTCCAAACTTCTTCTCAAAATGAGCATCTATCTTACCACAGAACTTATATGCTACGCTGCCCCTCTCCCACTTTAGTTAAACTCACTCCTTTAAGCAATCAACTTACTTCCACTTCTTACACCGGACCTCCTAGAAAGGGAACCACTGCCTAGCACTTCTCCCATATCTTCCTTCATCGTATGCTGCCCAGTTGTTTCCTCAAATCAATATCATTGTCTGTGGCACTTAAACCAGCCGATCACCACAGCTTAAAACCTTCCCGAAGATCATCTTTCTTGAGCCGCCTTTATTAGAAATACTTATTCAATACTGAACCACCGCACACCACGACCTCTGACAACTGGTTCTTCAATACTACCTCACCATACTCTGATCCAATGCCAGCGAAGAAACCATAGCACCGACGAACATAACACATTCTATTCGATCAAAAACAGCGATACCACATCACAGATAAAGATTCCACCTCACTTGAAAACACCAAGCCTTACTACTTTAACAACCCGAACCTGATCATTCATAGTCCAATGGTCTTCCTCTGCTAGAATAAAAATACTGAAATCTCGAAATCACTCTCTGAGAAGACTTCCTTTTAAGTCATTCATTTCCCCAACATATGGGCAAGCATCCTACCATCATATCAACAACATGCGATAACCAATAGTAAGCATCATAACAACATGAGCATAGACTCAAAGCTCTCAGAAACACAATTACTGAGCTGAAACAACATAATATCCTTCCGCAGAGCAATGAAAATAGCCCCAATCAACTTCGCATGGAAAACATCACACACCATATCTGTAGCACAATTACGATTCCTCAAATTCTCGATTTATAGCAAGCGCTTCGCGACGTGTAAGATTGAGTAAGAAGAAACGTAGGCATAAGCCTTAAAGGGATTCAAATCGCACGATGAGTAATCAAGAAGGGAAGTACTCCTAACAACCATGTAGCCTCTCGAAGATAAGTACAGACGTCTCCGTACCGATCCGCAAGACTCTACTAAACTTGCTCATGACTCGTGAAACCTAAGGGAACCTAGAGCTCTGATACCACGTTGTCACAACCAAAAGTCCATTAAGGACGTGATGGCGCCGGACCCCACTGTCAGGCAAGCCAAAACTTAATAATTAATAAAATCTTTATTTTAAAATTCTTGAAGTCATTCCTTTTTCATTTTCTTAAATAATAATTAGCGAACTTCCACTGAGTAAAAAATAATATCTTTAGCAATTTAAATAGTGAATAAATCCCATAAATTATCCTAGAACCCGATGTCACAAGTGCTTGAGAAAATTTTCTAGGAATTATACATGTACTACAACACTTGTCCGGAATACAAACTGGACAAGGAATTTAAAATAAAATACAATACATCTGAGGAAGACTCTGCCGGCTGTGGGTCGTCTCCGGATGGTGCAACTCGTCTAAGCTCCAAGTCAGTCACATCACTGCGTCAAGCAAGGCCACTATCTATGAATGTACCTATGCAATAAAAATGCATAGCAAGTGTAGCATGAGTACGAAAACAACATGTACTCAGTAAGTATCCTGCCTAACCTTGAAGAGGTAGTGACGAGAGGTCGAATTTGACACTTGCTAGAGGTCGATTTAATGAAATCAAGGTTGACACTAAGCATGGATATAATAGGCAATTTAAAAAGTAGCGACATGAAATAGAAACTTCTTTCACATTTAATATTCTTAAATCCTCGTCATTTCAGTTGACAATTTAAAAATTTCCAAGCCAGTAATCAGGTAAAAATCACAGCAAGTACGCAATAAATATCATGCGCAAGCAAAGCCGAGGGTCGAACAGCGCGAACCAACAATAATAAATTGTGCACTGCCGAAGGGTCGGACAACTCGAACCATAAATGCATCTATTACCCCGATTGCGAATCGATCATGCGACGCAGTCATATATAAATAATAGAGTTACCCTACTCGCGAATCATACATGTGACTCAGGTACTCATAAATACAGTTATTCACATAATAAATTCAGATTTTATTAGGAAAACAGTTACTCGAGGAAGTGATAAAATTCTATTTTAACGGACACGAAGATGGTATTTAAATCTTTTCTGCAAATTCATTTGCCAAGTTCGATAGGGTTTTAAATATTATAAATTTATCAGTAAGGTTACAAGTACGGCAAATAAAACATGCTTTATCAGGAAAACCATTATCCTAGGTAAAATCAATTCTCTTTCTAGATGATTAAGGAAAATAAACTTCAATCTTCTTAGGTATTCAGTTACTAATTCGATATTATTAACAGTCTAATTTCATTAGAAAAATTACAAGTACAACAAGTAAGTCATGCTAGTGGGACCTAGACTACCCAGACACAAGCATGATAGTAGCTACGCACGGACTCCCGTCACCTCGTGCGTACGTAGCCCCTACAAATAGTAGCACATATTCGATTAGTTCACCTTGTATTGGTAAATAAGAGTTTCACACGTAAGCCAGCTTTTGACAACTCAGCCAGTCACGTGGACACAGGAGAACGCGACAGCTGGATGTGATTCTTTGAAGAGGTACGGAACAAAGAGGCACAATTCAGTAAACCCTCGAGATTATCAGCCACGGGAAACTCAACCTGATCAAAACAGGGGAGAGTCACTGTCAGAATGAATCTAGACAAAGTTACGGGAAGATTCAAAGACCCATAATTGATTACTCGAACGTTATGTAACCGTACCCCAATTACCGTTATCCTTTGTAATGCCTAATTAATGTCATAATTAGTCATTAATGAGCAACCATAGAAAGAGTTGTACGTTATATGAATCTCCTATATAAGGGAGGGTAATACATCTTGTAAAGGCATCTGATTCTCGAATATAATTGACTTCGCTTTTCTATATTTCTGCAATATTGTCTGTTATTCATTTTTCTCTATTTCCTTGATTATCAGTAACCCGTGTTCATCCTAAAAATAGATTTAGTCAAAGGGTCTAATTCTTTGGTTAAACAAATTGGTTCCGTTGTCGGGAATCTGATAATATTTGTTTGCTTTTCAAGTAATATCCTCTTAACTATGTCAAACTCCAACGATAACAAACATCAAAGGAGTGGAACCCCAGTTTCATCGCCTTCAGGAATCCCACGTGGTTCAAGGGAAAAATACCCAGAAAGATCCAATAACAACAATGGTGATAATGATCAAATTGTGGAACAAGATCATGTAAAGCAAATGATTGCAGAGTATGTGAGCCAAGCTTTGCAAGAATTTGCGAGAGAATTACCGGCAGCGTTACCTACACCACCGACGCCACCCCCTAATAACACCATCACCATGGAAAATCCTCAATCTGGGTTGGCAAACTCAGGAAGAGGAGATACTCCTAATGAATCTCTCGAAACGAGACCAGGTATATCTAATAACTCAGAATTACAAAATTTACTGTAACCATGCAGAAACAGACGAAGGAGAAGAACGATCGCATCGAACAAATTCCTGGAGTACCACCTATCATCAAAGGAATTGATGTTGATAGGTATTATCAACAACCTTGGAAGCCAAGTGCGGCACCCTTGCCTATACCAAAGAGGTTTAAAATCCTGACGTTCCCAAATATGATGGAACAACTGACCCACATGACCATGTGACTGCTTTGACTACTGGGGTAAAAGGCAACGACTTAACAAAACAAGAGATTGAATCAGTCCTTGTCAAAAAATTTGGGGAAACACTTACCAAAGGGGCCCTAACCTGGTATTCTCTTCTCCCTGAAAATTCTATTGACTCTTTTGCTGAGCTTGCAGATTCGTTTATAAAAGCACACTCTGGTGCACAAAAAGTTGAGAAGAGAATGGAAGACATATTCAAAATAAAACAAGGAGACACGGAACTACTCCGTGAGTTTGTAGACAGGTTTCAACGAAAAAGAATGCAGTTACCCAGGGTGCCTGATAATTGGGCATCCATGGCATTTGCAAGCAACCTAAACGATAAAAGCTCAGAAGCCACGATTGACTTAAGGAAAGTCTAAGAGAATTCCACGCTACAGCATGGAATGATGTATATAACAGGTATAGTACTAAACTCAGAATAGAAGAAGATATCATTGCTCGTTCGAGAGATGAAGATCATTCCATATCCAGACGTCCTGAATCAGATAGAAGATCAGGTACAAACAGGTACGATCCTTACTTAGGAACCTCGGGATGCGATATTCGCCCCAGGTTCGAAAATACTAGGTCTGACTATAGACCACAAGGAAGAGACGTGGTCTCATCCTCGTCAAGATTCAGAAAAGATCAAGATGAACGATCTAGAGGTAGTACTCAAATTGGGGATCATAACTTTAATGTAAGTACTACTGAACTTGTCTCAATATTGAGGAAAATGGGAGACAAGGTTAAGTGGCCCAAAGAGATGCGCATCTATCAAAGTAGAAGGAACCCAGATCACTGGTGTGAATTCCACAACGATCATGGGCACAAAACTGCGGATTGCAGATTTTTACAAGGTGAAGTAGAAAATTTATTGAAACAAGGCTATTTAACAGAATTGTTTAGTGATAAAGGTAAACAGGCATATATGAGGAACAAGCAGGAGCCCCCAGAATCTCCTTCTCCAAAACGAACTGTCAACGTGATACACGGAGGTGAAGAAGTAAATAGAGTGGTATGCAAAACAACCACAAAGTTCACAATTACACATGGAAAACGAGCTCGTGAAAATATGGAAGAAGACAATATAACCTTCGATCAGATATCGGCGGTCTAATGCTTCCACACAACGATGCTCTGGTAATGTCTTTACTTATTCATGACACTAACGTAAAAAGAGTATTGATTGATCCAGGCAGTTCGGTCAATATCATTTTGCTGAGAGTCGTGGAAGAAATGCTACTGGGGAATCAAGTAATCCCAAGGGCACGAGCCATATCAGGGTTTGATAACTCTACGGTTATAACAAAAGGAGAAATTGAGCTTAGCACTTATGCTGAGGGGGTGATCAAATGTACCATGTTCCAAGTCATCGATACTGACATGGCTTATAATGTGATTGTGGGAAGGCCATGGATCCACGACATGAAAGCGATACCATCCACGTTGCATCAGGTAATTAAATTCCCCTCTGAAAGGGGGATTCAGCAAATCAAAGGCGATCAGCAGACCGCAAGAAATATAAACTCTGTGGTACACTACAACAAGAAAATAGAGGTGGAAGAATTACGAGATAAGGGAATCTTCCAAGCAGGTAACGCCGCCCAAACAGGCATGGAAGAAATTACTACACAAATAGGTACGGAAGGTATTATTGCTGAAACAGGTATGAAAGAAAATACTTACGAGAAGAAGAATCAAGTTACCACGGAAGGTGTACTATATCACACAGATGCAGATTCCAAACCGGACGTCATTCATGAATCGGAGGAAGATGAGCACATCAAAACAACTACGGAGGAGCTCGAAGTTGTTCCTTTTCTGAACAAAAGCCTGAGCAGAAAGTGTATATAGGCATGAGGCTGGGCCCCGCTCGGAGAGGTAAGTTAATTGATTATTTAAAGGCTAACGCAGATTGCTTTGCGTGGTCCCACTCAGATATGATAGGCATCCCACCAGAAGTGATGACTCATAAACTAAATGAAGATCTATCCTTCGTACTTGTTAAGCAGAAGAAAAGAAAGCAAGGACCATTTAAGAACCAAGTGATCGACGAAGAGGTATAGAAACTCTTGCAGATTGGTTCGATACGAGAGGTAACTTACCTTAACTGGCTAGAAAACATCGTGGTAGTACCTAAAAAGAATGGCAACTGGAGAGTATGCGTAGATTATACTGACTTAAATAAAGCATGCCCCAAAGATTCATTCCCATTGCCACATATAGATCAAATGATTGATGCCACAGCAGGTCATGAATTATTGAGCTTCTTAGATGCATATTCTGGTTATAATCAGATTAAAATGAATCCCTCAGATGAGGAAAAAACTTCCTTCATTACAAACAGGGGGACTTACTGTTATAAAGTTATGCCTTTTGGCTTAAAAAACGCTGGAGCCACCTATCAAAGGTTAGTGACTAAAATGTTCCAAGAACATCTTGGAAAGACGATGGAAGTCTATATTGATGATATGTTGGTAAAATCAACACAAGCACAAGACCATTTCCAGCATCTCTCTACTGCTTTTGATATTTTACGCAGGTATAATATGAAGCTAAATCCAGAGAAATGCGCTTTTAGAGTGCAATCAAGTAAATTTTTGGGTTTCCTTATATCGAACAGAGGAATAAAGGTAAATCCCTCTCAAATTAAAGCTATAGAGGAAATACCTGATATTTTAACAAATAAAAAGGAAGTTCAAAGACTAGCAGGGAGAATAGCAGCTTTGGGTAGGTTTATTTCTTAATCTTCCGAAAAAAGTTTTAAATTCTTCTCAATTCTCAAAAAGCAGAATCAGTTCGCATGGACTGAAGAATGTCAGCAAGCCTTCAAGAATTTGAACATTTATCTATCGAAACCGCAAGTGCTTTCAAAGCCAAAAGAAGGGGAAAGATTGTACATCTACCTGGCTGTCTCAGAAACTGCTATAAGTGCAGTACTGGTAAGAGAAGAAAAAGGTAAACAATAACCTATCTATTATGTAAGTAAAACTTTGCTAGATGCTGAGACTAGAATCCACATCTGAAAAAGTTAGCCTTAGCTTTAATAATGGCATCTAGAAAATTATGACCGTATTTTCAATGCCACCCAATCATCGTTGTGACCTCATACTCTTTAAGAAATATTCTGCATAAACAGGAGTTGTCAGGAAGATTAGCCAAGTGGGCCATAGAATTAAGTGAGCATGGAATAATCTATCAGCCTAGGACTGCAATTAAGTCTCAAATACTAGCTGATTTTGTTGCTGACTTTAGTAATAGCATTGTACCTGAAGTAGAAAAAGAGTTACAACTCTTTAACGGTGCTAATCCAGGCCTATGGACCTTGTTCACCGATGGTTCTTCAAATATAAAAGGTGCCGGCTTAGGCATAGTCTTAATATCACCCACGGGTGAAAAGACACGGCAAGCTATCAAGTGTTATCCTATAACTAACAATGAAGCAGAGTACGAAGCTGTTATTGCAGGGCTTGAACTCGCACGGGAGCTCTCAATCGAGCAAATCGTGATCAACAACGACTCCCAACTGGTAGTAAATCAGATACAGGGGACTTACATCGCTCGAGAGACTAGAATGCAACAGTATCTTGAAAAAGCACGAGAGCTCGTGAGACAATTCAAAACATGGAAGGTAATGCAAATACCTAGAGAGGAAAATGCAGAAGCAGATGCATTAGCTAACCTCGCAGCAGTCACTGAAGTAACAAACAAAGACAATGCAATTGTCGTCCAACTATTTCATTCAATAATAGACCAGCACAGGAATGAGGTAACTTTCAACAACTTAACCTGGGACTGGAGAAACGAAATTCTTAATTTTTTGCAGAATGGCACCGTACCTGAAGACAGGAAAGCAGCTCAAGCACTTCGCCGCAAAGCTTCACGGTACTGCCTTATTCGCAACTCACTTTATCGCAAGATGTTCCGAAGACCCCTAGCTAAATGCCTCAGACCTAACCAAACGGAATTTGTGATGAAAGAAGTCCACGAAGGACACTGTGGAAATCACTCAGGGGCGAGATCCTTAGTGAAAACACTAATCAGAGCTGGATACTATTGGCCTAAGATGGAAGAAGAAGCCGAGAACTTCGTATCCAAATGTGACAGGTGCCAAAGGTTTGCCAATAACATGCATCGGCCAGCGGAATTATTGCATCCAATAATATCCCCATGGCCTTTCATGAAATGGGGGATGAACATAGTAGGACCTCTTCCTACAACTAAAGGACATGTACGATTTTTACTCGTGCTAACCGATTGTTTTACAAAATGGGTAGAGGCAGAAGCGTTCAAACAAGTGCGAGAAAAGGAAGTTAAAAGCTTCTTATGGAGAAACATAATATGCCGCTTTGGAATACCAAAGGAAATCGTGTGTGATAATGGCCCACAATTCATAGGCTCGCAAATCACAGAATTCTTCGAAAGTTGGCAAATCAAGCGGATCACTTCAACGCCGTACCACCCCGTGGCTAATGGTCAAGCTGAGTCAACGAATAAGGTCATCATCAACAATCTAAAGAAGCGGCTGGATAAAGCCAAAGGAAACTGGCCTGATGAGTTACCAGCGGTACTATGGGCATACAGAACAACTTCAAAAATAGCCACGGGAGAAACTCCGTTCGCACTTGTTTATGGATCAGAAGCCTTAATACCTGTGGATATTGGAGAACCAAGCATAAGGTTCTGAACAGCCATGGAGGGAGAAAACGACGACGAATTGAGGACCAACCTGGACCTGCTCGAACCACGGAGAGAAGCAGCATTGATACGAATGGTAGCTCAAAAACAAATCATAGAGCGTTATTTCAACCGTAAAGCTCCTCTCAGGTACTTCAAGATTGGGGACTTTTTCCTCAAAAAATTCTTTCAATCAACGAAAGAAGCAGGTGCAGGAAAGCTAAATCCAAACTGGGAAGGATCTTACAAAATCCGTGGCATAGCTGGGAAAAGCGCCTATGAGTTGGAAGCTATGGACGACAGAGTTCTACCAACAAACTGGAATGCCATCCACCTAAAGAAGTATTACTTCTAAGGAAAAGAATAACCCCCCCCCATCAGGTATCAAACGTTCGTTTGATTTTGAACATTTAAAAAATTTTACTAACTTTTTTAGATGATAGGCACAAAGCTAACCCATCACCAGCTGATGATATTAGACCTGCAAAGACGCGAGGAAATAACACAATTCCCGGTCTAGGGTTACACTTTCTGATGGATGTCTTAAAGGGTTAAGCAGTCATCATCTAAAAAACTATATACCTTCGAGTCCGAATGTGTTTCCTTTTCAGGAAAAGAACCGCAGGAAGGAATAATCAAGTGCTCGAGATTTCATTCTTCAAAGCTCAAACACTTGGGGGACTATACAGTAGTGAAGGCTAAGACGAAGCAAATAAGACTATCAGAAAGTCAAAAGCTCAAGCCTGAAGACCCATCTACCCAACAAGACAAGTGATACGAGCAGAATCGAAAGAAATCAAAAGAGTCATCCAAATACAAAGTCTAATGCAAAAATCAAAAACCTTCGAACATGTTCAGGTTGAAAGGCAAAATATTAGTCACGAGGAAGAAATGTACAT
>ML307791.1:0-33525 GCA_005239505.1 Nicotiana paniculata | reverse complement strand
GCCCAAGCTTGGTACATCTCTGCCAATTGTTGCTTCAACACTCTTACTTCTTCAACCAATACCGAACTTTGTTAGACAATTGTCCATGGATATCATCATTATCTGACTCGTTCTCACTATTGTTTGCCATGCTACTTTTCCCTTTTTATCTCGTGTTGTAAGGGTGAGTTGCCAGTTTAAACCACAAACCAACCACCTCTGTTTAACTATATCTTTTGAGATGACAAACAACAAACGTGTTAGAGTTAGGCATTTTGTAGATATTAATCACACATTGTATGTCATGCACCTGATGCCATTTTCATTTCTAAATGAGTTTGGAAGGCTTCATGTTTCATCCTGGCTTATTGGTTTATTGGTTTTATTTTCATATTGAATTTTAGCACTCTCTTTCGTTTTCTTTCTTATTTATTATAATTCAATTTTTTTTCTTTTATGGTTATTATTATGATCGCATCCGATGGGGATTGCCTACGTATCATGACGCTGCATGAATCAGACCATTACGTAGTTCAGGAGGGAAATAACAGTTTTGATGATTTTTCTTTAATAGTTTTTTTTTTAGTTTTATATTTTTATTTTTTAAAAATGAGGTTGAACCTGATGAAGGTTGCCTACGTATCTCACATCCGGTGAGAATCAAACCTGCGTAGTTCGGTTAAAAAAAATATTTTGAAAATTGTGCTTTTACATACTAGAACCCTTCAAAAATTATTTTTTTTTTTAAATATTTTATAAAAACTTGGAGGAAATTTTCTCTTTCTCTCTCACCTGTTTAATCAATCTATCCTAAAGCCGATCAACATTTGAATGAAGCCGACCGAATAATGTTACATATAGCACATAAATATGAACATGTTGGTCCGAAAAATAGGTACATGTCCTAGACGGACCCGGCCCCTGTGCCGAGTCTCGCTAAGTCCAATGCACATGATGCAAATAAAACGTAGCCTACTAGGGATATTCATTGCTTGTGGCTTGTTCTTCTAAGTTTTTCAAATCTTAAAGGAAATGCTATCTAGACCTGGCTTACCCGGGCGGACAACCCGAGCTGAGGAGCGTCAAGCATCACTAGTAGTAGAACAACACTGGCTAGCTAACGGCTCTCCCGCCTAATTATGTGTGACTAAATCCTTCACCGGTAGGCTAATTGGCTTTATCTCAAGACAGAAATTTTTGTGATGCTGGTAGGCAAACACAACATAACTACCTATAAGAAGACTTAGAGGGGTGCGAGAGAGGATACAGTTTATATCAAAGTTCAAATAAATATTAAAGCGGTAAATAAGCAACAAATAGCAATTAGGCTTCCAAACACAATAATATTCAAAACGTGATAAAAGCAAAACAAGAGTCAATATACAAAGCTCGAATTCTTATTAATTGTCTCCAGTAGAGTCGTCAGAGTTGTCACACCTCTTTTTTGCCACACAACCTTATTACGAGGTTGAGTTATAAGAGTTTTTCCAGTTAAAATGACATTTTGAAAAGGGATTATTTATTATTTAGAGTCGCCACTTGGAAATGAGTTTTGGTGTTCCAAGTCACCTTTTATTGAATCCCTTATCAAAATGAAGATTTGACTCCTAATTTATGGTCTACGAAATAGAAGACTGAGTAAGGAATTCTGTTGACCGAGGGGAAGGTGTAAGGCACCCCTCGAGTCCCGTGGTTCTAGCACGGTCACTTTATTGACTAATGTAAGGCTTAAATCAATTTTTAGCTATTCTTGTATTTTATTGATTATGGCTATTTATTACCGCTTAATTAATTATTGTATTTTATTAATTATTGTAACCTAGATGCGGTATGCACACAAGGTACTTCTTTGAAATTAAATATTAAACCAAGATACGGAATGTACACATGGTTATAACACAATTATTTTAAATCTAAAGGCATCGAGACCGGAATGCGCACATGATCCTTTTATTATTTAATCATGTCAACCCAAGGTTCGGGTATGAACACATGGGCTAATATTTAAAGTACATCTAAAGTTTTTCTAACATATTCATAATTTACTTCTTTCCTAAGTTTGAGATTATTGCGAAGGCCATATGAGTTATGGATATTATTGCAGAAAGAAAGGGGTTGGTGTTTAATTTACATTAGAAGGACAATGATACATCTAAGTTATGAGAAATGTTCATTAAATAAGGATGAATCGAAAGGCAATGAAATAAGACAAAATCGTACTCCTACGACTTAAACATATAGCATTGTTATTTAAATTCTTGCTCTGCATTTCCAAAGACACATGAAGAGAATGTACAGCTTGCAGTTAAATGATATCCAAAGGTACATTTTTGAACTATAAAAAATTATTTGAGTTCTGCTAAACTTGTACCTAAACTTTGTTCTTAAAATTGCAGAACAATGATCCAAACATATTAAAGTAACGAAGCTTACGTAAAGTTAAAGACAAATTAAAGGACTTATTCAAGTATGCAGTATCCTAATATGCATAGTAATTAGTAGCAGAGTTCCTTAATTTGCTAGAGAAATTTGAAAGCTAGTGTCCATTAAATGTAGAACAATTGCTAATTAGGCAATTGATACATGTCGTGCATGGGTATTAAGTTATTGTTCCGAATCTGCTCTTTGCGCACTGCTACACAAATGTATGTACATAATATAACAAAATGTACTTCATAAATAAATTTTCACTTTCTCACGGTATTTCTTTATTCATATTCATGAGCACTATTTGTAATAACTATTTATGTAACCATGATCAAATATTCGAGAACTACACCATTAAAACAAAATCAAGATAATCGACAAACCCAACTAATAAGATAATCAAGTGACGAAAAATCTACATCACAATGAATAATTTTCACAAATTTCATGCTTCAAACGATATATTCATGTATATAGAAATAAAAAAACTTAAAACGAGAATAGAAGGATGAACCTCAAAGGAGAAATTTTCTTTCATGTTAATAGTGAATTTTCAACGTCAGATTACAATGAAAAACCTTACCAGCTTGAAAGCGAGCAGCACATTCACTGGAGCTCTACTACACGACCTTGCTAACTCAACCGCGAAACTACACTGATGACTTCGACGGAACTCAAACTCGAAAAATGCTGAATGATGTTCAATTCGCTTTGTTAATTTTTTATTGAAGCAAATACAAGCCAACTAATTCTTTTCACTCTATTTTTTCTCTCAATGTCACGTTTTTTGTTTCTGTTTCCAGTTTTCTTTCCCAAATCTCCTTCTTCTTTTTTTTGCTTTCAAAATTTTTTTCATGTTTCGTTCTTTTGCTTACTCTTTTCTGACCTCCTCCATTTTTTTGTTTCTTTCCTCTTGTCTATTTATAGAATAAGATGGATGAAGTGGTTGGTCAAATGTGATGTTGTGTGGGAGTGGGAGTGTAGGATGAGTAAATCAATGGAGAGGATTGAGGAGATCATGGTGAGTAGTTAGGATAATAATTTTTTGAATCTTTCAAGATTTATCCTTTTTTTTTAAAAAAAAATTAAAATTAAATGAAACCAAGGTGTGTGTGTGCATAGTGACGTGAGGGGTGAGGGGAAATTAGGATTATTATTATTATTAATTTTTTTTTTAAGTAAAAATCTGATTTTTTCTAAGAAGTTATGAAACCAACTTTATCACTTTAACGTTATTTTACTTCATTTTGATTTTTTTTTTTTTTGTCTTTTATTTTAAAAGATAACTAAATTATGAGATAAGAAGAATAACCAATATTTCTTACAACATAGGAAAATTAAATATTTACATGTACTTTATATGATACTAAGAAAGATTCTATAACTTACTTATTAAAATTCTAATTATTTATATTTGTGATTTTTTTTTAATTATAAATAGAAATAAAATTGTACTTTAAGAATGTGAGGATTTATTTATTTTTCAAATAAAATCTACTAAGAGTAAGATAAAAGTTTAAAACATCAAGATTAGGCCTAAAAGGAATATTTACACTAAAATGGTATAACATTTGAGTGTGGTCAAAAATTAGTTGTTCAATATCTGTCACTCACAATCAGCTCTTGGCCTCACTCAGTCATCAGTCTCTCCAGTCTCACTCATGGTCCCAAAACATCAAGAAACTAGCCCAACACAGTAATATGATGAATCAATGGATAACAACTGAGGCTGGTATATGACACGAAATGCATGTATATGAATGAGTAAGAAATATCAGTAAAAGCAGTGAAATGACCGCAAGAATTGACCACTATGGGTCTCAAAAGCACCGGCATACATCTTAAACATGATATCTAGCATGATTCACAGTTCAATTACTTTATCACATGATAAAAAAAAGGGATATCAGCAAGATATTATCATTACACAGTGATGTGGAATCAACCAGGCCACAATTCTCACGGTGCACACCTGCATGCCCGTCACTTGGCATGTGCGTCACCTCAATACTAATCATATAATACATATGTCGGAGTTTTGAACCCTCAGAACCAAGTTTGAAAGCGTTACTTACCTCAACTGCGCAAAAATCCTACTCTGAAATGCCTTTTCCTCTCAAGTCGGTTTCCAAATTCCCTGAATCTAGCCACAAGCAGTACGAGGTTATCAATATAGGCTAAAGGAATCAATTCCACAAAGAAAACATGAAATTCTATCCCAAAAATTTGAAATAAGCCCGAACCCGGCCCCGGGCCTACGTCTCGAAATCCGATAAAAGTCACAAAACCCAAAAGCCCATTCACTCACGAGCCTAACCATACAAAATTTACTCAAATCCAATAACAAAATCCCATTCAAAATCTCAAAATTCTAACTCAAGTGTTCTTCCTCTTTTTCTCCAATTTCTCAACCAAAATAACAAATTAGATGATAAAATTAAAGATGTAACCATGGAATTTAACAAAAACCAAGTAAGAATCACTTACCCCAATCAACTCCACAAAAATCTCTTCAAGAATCGCCCAAATTTGTGGTCTCTAGCTCAAAATATGAAAGATGGGTTCAAACCCTCGTTTTTGAAATTAATATGGTCTGCCCAGATTTCCTTCTTCACGAACGCAACTGTCTTCTCGCGTTCGTGTAGACCAACTCAGACTGCCTCCCAGTTTATCTCTTCGCGAACGCAAAGCTTTACTAGCTCAACTCATTGCTAACGCGGCCCATACCTCGCGAACGCGTAAACCAAAGACCTGGGGTCCCTAGTTCCCTCACTTCTCTTCGCGAACGCGACACCACTCCCTCGTTTGCGATGCACACGGACCACATCTTCACGTTGGCATTGTATTCTTCGCGAACGCGAAGAAAAAATCTCCCCAACTCACATTAAACCTTCGCGAACGCGAGGCTCCTCTCCCGATCGCGTAAGAGGAAACTAGAAAAATACACCAGCAGATATCAGCCATCAACCAAAGTCCAAAAATGATTCGTTAACCACCCGAAACTCACCTAAGGCCCCCGAGACCTCAATCAAACATACCATCAAGTCCCAAAACACCATACGAACTTAGTCGAGTCTTGAAATCACCTCAAAAACATCAAAAACACGAATTACTCATGGATTCAAGCCTAATGAACTTTGAAATTTCCAAATTCTAGAAACGACGCCGAAACCTATCGAATCACGTCCGATTTTCCTGAAACTTTGCACACAAGTCATAAATTACACCACAAACCTACTCCAACTTCCAGAAATCCAATCCGACTCCGATATCAAAATTCCCACTACCGACTAAAATCGCCAAAATTCTAATTTTCGCCAATTCAAGCCTAATTCTACTACGGGCCTCCAAATCACATTCCGGACGCGCTCGTACGTCCAAAAACACCTAATGGATCTCACAGAACCTTCAAAATTTAAATCCGAGGTCGTTTACACATAAGTCGACATCCAGTCAACTTTTCCAACTTAAGTTTCCAATTAAGAGATATAAGTGTCTCAATTCACTCCGAAATCACTCCGGACCCCAACCAACTACCCCGGTAAGTCATAATATATCGATAGAACAGAAAAGAAGCATAAAATGGGGGAACGGGGCTATAACTCTCAAAACAACCGGCCAGACTGTTACATCCTCCCGCTCTTAAACAAACGTCTGTCCTCGAATGGGTCTAGAAACATACCCGGAGTCTCAAATAGGTGTGGATATATACTCTACATCTCCCGATCGGTATCCCAAGTGGCCTCCTACATGGGATGGCCTCTTCACTGCACCTTCACTGAAGCTATAGCCTTTGACCTCAACTTTCAAACCTGCGCTCCAAAATGGCCACCGACTCTACATCATAAGTCAAATCACCATCCAACTGAACCGTGCTGAAATCCAAAGCATGGGACGGATTGCTGATATACTTCCGGAGCATAGAAACATGAAATACTGGATTCACACTCGACAATCTAGGTGGCAAGGCAAGTTTGTAAGCCATCTCCCTAATCCTCTGTAGTGCCTCAAAAGGCCCAATGAACCTAGGGATCAACTTGCCCCTCTTCCCAAACCTCATAACACCCTTTATGGGTGATACCTTCAGCAGAACCTTACCATGTAAAACACATCCTGTCAACATAACTTTTCTGTCTCGACTGCGCTATGAGAAGCCGCTCCTGAACCAATTTCACCTTGTCCAATGCATTCTGAACTAAGTATGTACCCCAAAAGCCAAGTCTCACCCGGCTCAAACCATCCCACCGGAGATCTACACTACCTCCCATATAAAGCCTCGTACAGAGCCATCTGAATGCTCGACTGATAACTGTTGTTGTATATAAACTCAATGAGCAGAAGAAATTGGTCCCAAGAACCCCCAAAATCAATGACACAAGCGTGAATCATGTCCTCTAATATCTGGATAATGCACTCAGATTATCTGTCCGTTAGAGGGTGAAAGGTTGTGCTCAACTCAACCTGAGTACCCAACTCTCGTTGCACGGCTCTCCAAAACTACGATGTAAACTGTGTGCCTCTATCTGAAATGATGGAAACTGGGACACCATGAAGGCGAACAATCTCTCGGATGTAATGTCAACCAACCGCTCTGAAGAATAAGTAGTACCAACTGGAATGAAGTGCGCGGACTTGGTCAGTCGATCCACAATCACCCAGATAGCATCGAACTTCCTCGATGTCTGTGGGAGCACAACTACGAAGTCCATGGTGATTCGCTCCCACTTCCACTCTGGGATCTCTAACCTCTAAAGCAAGCCACCCGGTCGGTGATGCTCATACTTTACCTGCTGACAGTTTAGACACCGAGCTACACACCCAACTATATCTTTCTTCATCCTCTTCCACCAATAGTGTTGTCTCAAATCCTGGTACATCTTCGCGGTACCTGGATGGATGGAATACTGCGAGCTGTGGGCCTCCTCAAGAATCAACTCCCGTAGCCCATCTACATTGGGCACACATATCCGGCCCTGCACCCTCAACGCCCCGTCATCACCAATAGTCACATCCCTGGCATCACCTCGCTGAACCCTGTCCTGGAGGACAAGCAGGTGGGGGTCATCATACTGACGCTCCCTGATACGATCATAAAGAGAAGACCGAGAGACTACGCAGGCCAATACTCGACTCAGCTCAGAAATATCCAATCCGACAAACTGGCTAGCTAAAGCCTGAACATCCAACGCCAATGGCCTCTCTAAGGCTGAAAGATATGTGAAGCTCCCCAAACTCTCTGCCCGACAACTCAAGGCATCGGCCACCACATTGGCCTTCCCCAGATGGTACAAAATGGTGATATCATAGTCCTTAAGAAACTCCAACCACCTCCGCTGACACAAGTTAAGATCATTTTACTTAAACAGATGCTGCAAACTCCGGTGATCGGTGTAAATCTCACAATGAACACCGTACAAACAGTGCCACCAAATATTCAAGGCATGAACAATAGCTGCTAACTCAAGGTCATGAACAGGATAGTTCTTCTCATGGGTCTTCAACTAGCGCAAAGCATAAGCAATCACTCTACCCTCCTGCATCAGAACACACTCGATACCGATCTGCGAAGCATCACAATACAGTGTGTAAGAACCAGAAGCTGATGGCAGAACTAGAACTGGAGTCGTGGTCAAAAAAGTCTTGAGCTTCTGAAAGATCCTCTCGCACTCATCCGACCATCTGAATGGAGCACCCTTTTGGGCCAATTTGGTCAAGGGAGATGTAATATATGAGAAACCCTCCACAAAACGACGGTAATACCCCGCCAAACCAAGAAAGATCTGAATCTTCGTGGCCGAGGACGGTTTGGTCCAACTCTGCACTGCCTCTATCTTCTTTGGATCCACCTGAATACCCTCACTGGACACCACGTGCCCCAAGAACGCCACTAAACTGAGCCAAAACTCACACTTGGAGAACTTTGCATAAAGCTTCTTCTCCCTCAATCGATGTAACACAATCCTCAGATGTTGGGCATGCTCCTCCTGGCTACTAGAGTACACTAGGATGTCATCAATGAATACAATAAAGAATGAGACAAGATAAGGTTGAAACACATTGTTCATCAGATGTATGAACGCTGCTGGGGCGCTGGTCAGCCCAAAAGATATCACAAGGAACTCATAATCATATCGGGTCCTGAAAGTTGTCTTAAGAATATCCGAGTCCAGAATCTTCAGCTGGTGATACCATGACCTCCAATCAATCTTGGAAAACACCCTCGCTCCTTGCAGCTGGTCAAATAGATCATCACTACATGGCAAAGGATACTTGTTCTTGTTTGTGACCTTGTTCAACTGTGTGTAATCAATGCACATCCTCATAGTACCATCCTTCTTCTTTACAAATATAACTGGTGCTCTCCAAGGTGACACGCTAGGCCGAATAAACCCCTTATCAAGGAGTTCCTGAAGTTGTTCCTTCAACTCATTCAAATTTGTTGGTGCCATACGATACGGTGGAATAGAAATGGGTTGAGTGGCCGGCACCAAATCAATACCGAAGCCAATATCCTTGTCAGGCGGCATGCCCGACAAGTCAGCAGGAAACACATCCCGAAAATCACACAGCATAGGAACATAATCAATAGCAGGGGCCTCTGCACTAACATCCCTCACAAAGGCCAAATAGGATAGACAACCCTTCTCAACCATCCGATGAGCCTTCAAGTATGAAATTACTCGACTGGGAACATAGTCTATAGAGCTGCTCCACTCAACATAGTCTATAAGGCAAAATCTGTTTTTTACCTCTATATATTAAGTTTTGAACCCCCTTGACATAGCTCAAAAGTGTAGCTTATTGGTCAAGGGGGTTTAAAACTTTTGTAAGGTCATAGGTCCATATTGGACGGTCTTTACAATTGTTTTTTTCTTTTTTCGTTTTTTCCTTTTGTCAGATCTTTGCATGTTACGTTAACTATTGTTAAGAACGACAAATCTGTATTTTCATCTAATATCAATGCCTTAAATTGGAACAATCAAATGAAGATGAAACAATTATCTAATTAAAAAAAATTAAACATTTGTATTAGTAAAATGTTTATTCAAGAACCATTGACCACAGCTGTAGCAAATTCTTTGCTTTTCACTTATTACATAAAAAAAAAAGTATTTGAAGAAACGGTGGGATCAAAATCCACCACCACCTCCATGTCCGAAACCAAAACCATAACCGCTACCACCATTTTGACCACCGCCGCCACCACCACCTCCACCGCCACCTCCGCCACGTCCATTTGCACCTGATCCATGACCCTCGCCATATCCAAAGCCACCACCAAATCCACCATTACTGCCTCCTCCTCCACCGCCGCCACCGCCGCCACCGCCGCCACCACCAAGACCTCCTAGAATTTGGTCAAACCCTCCGTTTAAGTCAAAATTGGGTAAAAAAGAACCCCCTAGAAGCTTCCTTGCAGAGGAAGTTTGAACGAGAACGCCCAAAACAACAAGAAGCATTAACTTGCATGTCATATTTGTTAGCACTGCAGAGAAAATAGCATAACCTTTAGTTTAAAAAAATGAGATATTAAACCACAATAAACAATATCAAGTAGAGGCGAAGCTAGAGCGAGTTTTATGAGTTCAACTAACTAGAATTTAAATATGATTGGTTCAACCTTCTTGTTGAAATTTTAATAGTTTTTCACATAAATATTTATCCTCGACGTTCAGTTGAACCCATAGGAAAAAGGCTCAGTTCTCCCTTGAACTGCTTTCGACTTGATTTATATGTACATATTCATAAAAAAAAATATATATATATATATATATATATATATGTACGTAAATATTTTAGACTCATTTTGAACTCACTAACTCTACCTATAGCACATGAATACAAGGAAGAGGAATATCTTACTTTGCTTTCTTGGTCTTTGTTTTGTGAGGCTGAATACTGGAGTAGCCATGAAAGAACTAAAGTATTAAATTGTAAGATTTGAGGTGATATGAAAAAATATGCATAGGAAAAGGGTTAAATACTATAGGTAATGACAATTAATGGAAGTACAGTTAATGAACAATTGCAAAACGGAAAATCAAGAAGAAATGAAGTGAATGTATAGTTGAACATCAATAAAGAAAAGAAGAGTTACTAAAGGAAATTATATCTTGCGTTTCGTGTTATTAATTAATTGAAAGTAAAAAACGTTATTTACCTCATTAAGTATGTTGTTTCATTATGAACTTGGAAATCTTAAAATACAATGACATTACTCCACATTTGAATAATTAATTTAATTAACAAAATTTAATCATTACTGTAACTTTTATCACGATATATATGTAGATTCTGAACGTTTACCTAGCAAATGGGTGAATCAAGGGATTAGATAATCCAAAAGCTGTTGGTGACAAGGAATGTTGATCAACATTTAACGAATGGGTATTTTAAATTTAACTGATTTAACTTCTATCCATTAACACTTTAATGACAATTTTATATTGCCAGTGTGGATGAAGAGTTTTGGAACAACGGTAAAGTTATATCTGTATCACCTGTAGGTTACAGATCGAACCGTTGAAGGCATCACTAATACTTGTATTGAGGTAGAGTAAACTATCTACATCACTCATTGGAATGCGATCCTCCCCTGATCCTGCGTGAACACGAATACTTTGTATACTAAGCTGCCCTTTTTATACTGTCAGTATGACTTAACATGCTATAGAAAGTTACGTTGCCTTAATTTTCATGTTACTGATTCCACTTATTATGAATAGTTTCCAAAAATTGCATTTTAGATTGTCTGACATTTATAGGATCAGTGTATAAAAGTTAAGAACTTAAAACTCTATGTAAGTTCCTCATGGGAGAATAGACATGAATGATAGCCAAAGAAATCTTTTGTTTTCTAGATTTTCTATTTCTTGTTCTGCTGTTTCTGCATGTACATACAGTATCAGCAGCTCGAATTTTCGTCGTTCGAGAGAAGCAAATATATGTAATATCAGGAGTTCAAATACATTCAATCTGTACGCAGGTCATTGTCTAGCGTTAAACTGTAGAATGGAAGTTGGAACTATAAACATCACAACTACAAACAAAGGGCAAAAATAAACTACAAAGTTACGTATACAAAATGCTTGGACAGAAGAGGTAATTCTTCAAACCAATACAAATAGCAAAAAAAAATATAAGGGAAATAAACAGAGGAACCATTTTCCACTACTCTCCTCTTGGGAATATTCAGTAACTTATCATACACACACAAGGCACATCAGTGTTAAGGCTCCAGCTTCAGTGAAACCACTCTACACTGCCTGTTACGCTTGGCCGTCTTCGTAAAGACTACAGAGAAACAAGATGGGGCCCACCACGGTTGCCGGACTCTTTGCTCCCCCTTTAAGCAAGCCACTGAAGACATGAATTTAATCGATAAAGATAAAAAGGAACCACTAAGACAATAGCAAATAGTAAAGAAGATAGCAGTATCTTCATTCCTAAAAGCAGCAGCAGATTCATCGAAGTATTTCAATAGCTTACGGTTCTCACCAGGGGGGGAAAGAAGTCAAGTATTTCACCAGCTACAATTTTACAAATCCGATTAATTTCACTTACTAAGGTAGAAATATTTTAGAGAATGTAGACAGTGCTTAACGTGACAATCAATGACCATATCACAAATGTGTGTGCAAAATTCTAGGAACTCAAAAAGAGAACAAATATAACTAATTAGGTATAGGCTTACAGTACCATGGAACCATCACATCATATTGGCAAGTGAATAAGTCCCAACTTAAAATTATGCAAAAGGGTTTTTTAACACAAAAAAGAAAACACAGGTGCTTCACCAATCAAAGCTGATTAAAAACAACATATAATGAAACTTAATCATATTTCTGGAAAGACGGACAAAGAAAGCTGTCAAACTTCACATCAAGAGAACGGACAAGTTAAGAGACATTGTTTCGGTTGTGAGCCGAGAGAGAGAGAGAGAGACTATAGGAACCTTTTATTCGCCTCAGCTCCTTACACAACGTTATGAAGTCTCCCCATTTCATGTGGCACCTTCTTATAAACCGAAGAATCTGTTCAGTCGTGAACATGGACATTCCCTCCAAATACTCTCCATTAACACCATTTTCTTTGAAAATTTGACGATAACTGCCAAGATTTATTTCTTCTAACCATAAACCAACATCCTGGAAAAACAAGAGAGGCAACAGAATGTCAGTCATTGCATAACATGCATTCCTTCTTGAACTCAGCTCATTCCTCAACCTCTTTTTTCTTTTTTTGCCTCCTTCAATTAAGCAATATCTGTTGGCTTTACGAGTAAAGTTGTACATTCAACCTCTCACATAATTGTCTCCACCTCATTCAAGGGGAGTAATGCAATTTCTCAATTTTACACAAGAGGTAGAAAATTGTTTTGCTTCCAATTCATCTACTCTTGGCACTAAAAACTGAGAGAGGACTAGAAATTGTAAAGCACTGGTGATATATCCAGCTAAAATGCCATTCATATCACTTCAACTTATCAGTCTATACACACCGTATAGATAGATTTTTTATGCTTACCAGTAGTAGGACAAGAATGGCATAGGCTCTGTCCTAGCTCTAGTGCACATGTGATTACTTGATGTTGAGCTAACTTCTTAAATCTTGAAAAGATGGCATTTTTCAAGAATTCAAGATTAGATATAAGTAGTAATTGCATGTTTTCCACCTTACGGCTTACACCTCTCAACTTATTGTTGACTGCTAACATTTCATGATGCCTAATCCTGAAAAGTTGGTGACACATCATCTATAACTCATGGATGACCAAGCACCACCAAAGATAGTAACTGAACAAGCACTATACAGTTGTTCAGAAGAGACACAAAGTCATCTAAAAGAAGTTAAACACTCTTATAGGCGGAATCAATGAAATAAGGACACTTTATGATACCATGTGCAAAGACAAGACGCCTGTCGATCAGCTCTTCGTTTAATAAAATGAAACAAAAGAAGAGTGCAAAAAGGAGTTCTAAGCCTGTGCATGTACACTTGCTTAAGCCTCCCACTTTCTTCTCCTCTCCCCCAAACTCCGCAAAAAAAAAGGGAAGAGGAAAAACTCATTTTCTGATTTAGTTAGACTCTCGAAAGAATACCTTGTTTAATTCATTAGTTAGTCTCTCCAATTTGGCCCTTGTCAGTCAAACTCAGGTTAGTTAGCTTTTTCGTTTTCTCCATCATAACAACGAATATTTCTTTCTTTCGTCTATAAAAACTAGTCAATCAATACTAAGTTTCTTAATCTTATCCCGGTGCAACTGTCAGATGGACTTGTTAATAAAAGTTGTGACACAAACATTGGAGTTGGTAACTGATGTCAGGGGCCCTTAACAGAAGTCCTCAAACTCCACCAAGAAAAACCATTTCATATATGGTGGCCATACGTTGCAAAACAAAAAACTGAACAGAAATATGTAGCATGTCGGATACCAAACTCACCACTTCGCCCCAGATAACCTAACTAAAAGAATTTACAAAATAAAGATGGAACATGCCAGTTACCCAGTCAGGTATAAGGCCATGCAAAGATGCCTAGAGTGAAATTAACTCAAACTTCCCAAACCTCATAGTTTCTAAGAATTCACAGCAAAATTGCAGAGAGTTTGTGAATTTTTATTTTCTTTTTTCTAAGAAACTGACTTCCCAGCAGATGGGACTTGCCAATGGGAAATGATCTTGTGAGGCCTAGATCTAAAACCTATGAACTTTGCTAACCATTGGGTAATTCCTATTTACGCAGCTTAACAATGTAAGTGCACCGATGGCCTTCCCTAGTTCAGAAGCAAAGGAACGTATGACGATTTTAAGCCCCATCAAAATCTACAACAAACTGTCCGAGACATCAACTATGTTCTGCGGTGCCACTAGTTTCTTTCTCCTTGCTTTTCCTTTTCACTTAATTCTTTGTTGTGTTCTCATTCCACCCTTTTGTTAATCTTCTCATATCTTCCTATTGATCATAAAAAATAAGACATACTTATAATTCAATAATTTCTAGTAATTACTATCACTAATATTTTTGGATATAATCCTCACCTAGTGACCTAGAGTATACTCCTTACAAATCCCATGCATTGCTCTGGACAAATTTTTAATTTATTCTTTTCATAACCAAGAAATTCCCTCGGGCCAGTGGTGCACGTTTCGAAACTTGGTGGATAATGGGTCCGTTTATCTACCCTTCTCCACTTAAATAACAGACTTTTGTTTCCGGCAGGGTTCGAGACCATGACATGTGCCTCACCTAGACATCACATGTCGCTCTCTTATCACTGAGCAACTTTTACCGGCAGGGTTTCTAGTCCCTAGAGCCATAGGCATTGAAAAGAAGCTTCAAACACTATACAGTAAACTGCCCCAGCTCAAAACTCCAACATCAGAGACAGGTGACAAAAAAGCACTTTTAACCACCCACACTCACAATATTCATATAATCAAGAAAATTATCATACTTTTTTTTTTGACAAAGTCAAGAAAATTATCATACTACGTACGCACTGCATCCAAGGGCATGTGCTAGTGGTCAATGAAATGAGAGTACTATGAGGTTTCCGTTCAAATCCATACTAGGTGAGTTCTTCTCATCTTCCTAAGCCTTGGAAGGCAGAGCTACCCAGTACATGTACTTGTACTGGTGTAAGGTAGTAGGTACAACGGTCGAGCCAGAATTTGAAGTTTATGGGTTCTGAACTTGGCACGAAAGTAATAACTCGTCATAGTTACTGGTTTCGTAATTAAATATATACATATTCAACAGATTTCCTAGTAGAAAAACAAGGTCTAAGCAAAAGTTACGGGTTTGGACCTTACTGGATTCGTCCAAACCCGTGACTAGTACTCTCCCTCTGCCCCTGAATAGGCGAGATGCGCATGAAAGAAATTATCATACTACCCAACTCCAAACTATACCCAAAAACACAATGGAATAACAAGAAAAAAACAATCTACATCAGAAATGAGAAAACCCCAAATTACAAAAAATAACCAATATAAAAACACCACCATAAACTGTAATCAAATTAACAGTAAACTCACAAGATCTACTAGTAATAGTGGAATTACGATCAATTTAAAAACAATACAAAAGTCAGCTGGAAAGAGAAAAAAAAAAACAAGTACCTCAACTGTCCAAATGAAGAAATCAAGTGGCTCAGGTGCCTTTTCTTTGCTTATTATCATCTCTCAGTATCAGTACAATTTAATTGAATTTCCCTAAACAGAAAATATATATATATATATAGTAGATCATAAAATATATTATAATTCAAACCCCAATAATAGCAATAAAACAATTAGCTACCTGTAATCAGTGTGTTGATTAGGGTTTTGAATTGCTGCTACATTTGGGTGAGTTTGTACTGAAGAGAAAGAGAGAATTTTCAGTTAGCTTTTCTTTTCGTGCTTTTTACTTTAGTTTACTACTTTTTAGTCTACCGCAACAAGCTTTCTTTTTTCGTAGCTATGTGGGGCCCACTTTGTTGGTATTAGCCAGTTGCTGAATTATATGTTTTGTGTCGTTCGCTTCTGCTTCCACGCGACTTTTAGCACGTGTGTATTTTTAGATTGCGGTAATATTATTTACTTTCTCCGTTTTAATTTATATGAACTCATTTGACTGGACATATAGTTTAAGAAAAACGATAAAACTTTTGAATTTGTGATGTAAAATGAGGCACATATATTTTGTGTGGCTATAAATCATTGCATAAAGCTAAATTGTTTTCAAATAAGAAATTGGTCATTCTTTTTTGCACGGACTAAAAAGAAAATAGTTTCACATAAATTGAAATGGATGGGGTATATGTTAAGGAGTCGTTTGGTACGCGGACTAAGATTCTAATAATGGGATTATAATCCCATAATTAATGGGATAAAATAATCCCACATTTGCTGGGATAAAGTAGGATAAGATGGGATATCCTGGATTAGGTTTGGGATTAAATTTATACCTTGTTTGGTTGAAGGTATAACTTTATCCCAGGATAAATTTATATCCGCCAACCAAACACTGTATAAAGTTAATCTCACATCTTATCCCACCTTATCCCTTATACCAAACGATCCCTAAGAGTTTGAGTCGTGCAATCATTTACTAATACTTGTATTATGGTAAACTATCGACACCATACCCCTCGATGTGCGCTCTTCCCTGAACTCTGTATAAATACAGAATACTTTGTGCACCAAATTATCCTTTTGTATTTTTAAAATAGCAAAATGCTTTATATTTCATGTAAAATAATCGTGGCGAAAAGATTAACGTGAGCTCGATTTTTTACTAAATTTTAGATAAAAGAGAAATTACCTAATATATTTGTCTTATGTTTCTTAACTCACTTCATTACCCACTAGGTTACATTTTTGAGTATTATTTCATGTGACACGAGTTTAATTGGCATGTAGCTTATGATATTAATTTGATTTAAATTAATATAAGGACGGAAAATAAAATTAGAGTAGTTAAAATTAAGGCAAACATCACATCAAAATTGAAGTAGAAAATATTTACTGAAGAGCACTATAATATGGATATATTTGATGGCTAATGGTGTCAACACAAAGCAATTGTTGAGCAAGATAAAAATTTAGTATTGACAGTGACTGAAATATTTCTCTAAAAATTATCTGCATTTAGTGTTTATATAATTGAAGAAATGTATGGTTAAGTTAAATAAAAACTTATGAAGTTTCATATAACACTTCAAGAGTGGCAAAGAGTCATGATTGAAAAAAACTATAGAAAATAACATTAGAATCATAACTCGGAGTGAGCTATTTTTAGTATAACTCACATGAAATGCTTATCACTTAGAATATTTTGATTTCTAAGAATAATTCTTTTTTTCCAACTTTCTTGGAACAATCTTAAACTTTTCAATATTAGTGTCATCAACTACATCAATATCTTAATATTGATATTTTACTTTGTTGAGTTATAACGGTACAAAGATACTTTTAATATCATGTGATATTATCCGTTTTGAATCAAGCCCGTATGATTTTTCTGAGATTCATTATATTGTGGGTGCCTGTAACTAGCTTCTTCTTGTGTGCGCGTCTCGAAGCTCGTAAGGGTAAGCAAGCACCATCACTCAACCCTCGCCATACTCGTCCCTCGTCCCGCCGAACATGGATTCTGATACCAATTGTTGGGATAAAACAATCCAAAGATACTCGTAAGAATTGCACGTACACCCTCTTTGGTCACCCCCATTTAACCTATACCCACTTTTTAAAATTTCATTAATTGTACCCATTCTTTAAACAATTTCAGGCCCTCTTCTTCTTCTTCTTCTTCTTCTTCTTCTTCTTCTTCTTCTTCTTCTTCTTCTTCTTCTTCTTCTTCTTCTTCTTCTTCTTCTTCTTTCTCCTTTGTCTTCTTATTGGTGTTTGTGAACATATTTTAAGGTAGTTTATGATGTTTTATGGTGGTGAGTTGTTATGGCGCTTTATTTTTTACCATTGCTTTGAGTTTCTTCTTCTTTTTCTTAGTTGCAAAATGGGTTCGTTAGATTTATTATTGTTTTGACAAATTGATAATTGGTGTTTGTTCTTGATGATATTTGGAGGTTATGTTTTAAATTTGAGCTCATTTGGATTAGATTTAGGTATTAAATCGTATATTGGATTGTTATAAATCGAAGAACAAATTTCTATTTCTGAATAATTTGCACTTCAGACTATTTGGCCTTAAGTGCATGAAATGTTGGTTGCACTTTAGATATTTTGGCCTTAAGTGCATCTGAAGTGTAATTTTTCACCTCAGACTTATTGATCTTACATCTGAAGTGCAATTTTTTCACTTCAGACTATTTTTTTTTTTAACTTCAGACCCGATAAGTCTGAAGTTAATCCTAAAGTGGGTAGGCTTGCAAAATGGGTATAGGTTCAATTGTGACCCCAAAACCGGGTATAACTGCAAAAGCCTCAAGATACTCGTAACATAGTGTGACATTGTCCGATTAGGGCAAAACCCGCGAGATTTTTGCTAATCTTATACCATTAAGAGATTCATATTCCTCATATATAGACTCCCAATATTTTCAGCTGCTAATATAAGACTTTGTTCGCACGTCTAACGTACTTAATCTAAGAGTTGCTGAAAATGCAACGAACTGAACACAAGTATTAAAATAATTAGACAAGTAGCAGTATCCCATACTGAAAGATCACAAAAATACGTACTATGAACTTAGACAATTATGCAGTATCACAACAAAATAATTTTCTATAACTAATTATGAGAAAGGTCAAAAAAGAAAAGACAAGAGCATCAAATCATCTCATACAACTGATCTGAATTATTCTCGAAATATATGAAGGACACAGTTTCATTTCAATAATAGAAGAAAACCGCATCATATCCACAAGTTTTTATTTACAAATTATGTACATAAATATACTCTGATGTGATATTTTATGAATTAAAAGGATAGTTGGGGATTAATATCTTTCTTCCCAAAATATCACACCAACTTAATTGGTATTCATAGTCATACACCTTGCGTCTATTTGATGACGATAATCATATTATTCGTATCTACTAGATGTATCATTACATGATCGTCATGTAGCTCTTTCATAATCATGTTATTCGTATCTATTTGAGGTATCATCAGATGGTCGTCATGTAACTCTTCGATAATCATGTTATTCGCATGTATTTGACGTAATGATTTGGGAGCCCATTACTCATATGATCATTTAACTATCCAAAATTATGGACCAAAGTCATTTTTCTTTCGTTTGTAATACGAAAGTCACTCAACTATTCCTATTGCACACAAATGGTCGCTCAACTGGAATTATCAAACTTTCTGGTGGTAAAATATGATGTGGCAGTCCACATGGACTTTTTATATTTTTGGACCAAATAAACTAATTAACGCCCAAACGAAACATAAGAAATTCACCCATATACCCCATCCGACCTGCTAAAAATAAAAAATCCACCCGCTTAATAAAACCAACCCTAAAACACATCTTTGCTGCAAACGCATTTCTCTTCTTATAAAAAGCAACTTTCTTCTTATTTTCATGGTTTCACTCTAGTCCTTAATCTCGTACCCATTATTATTGTATAAAAAGTAGAAGATAAACCGTAGAAAGACGAATACAAGTCATTGAGAAAAGAATAATAAAAGTCCCTCTAGTCCTTAGACCTTAGACCTTAGTCCTTAACCTCGTATCTATTATTACTTTATAAAACAAGAGTAAAATCATGAATAAAAAATAAATAAATAAAAAGTCTGCCTTTTATTAGAAGAAGAGAGATGCATTTGCAACATGGATGCGCTTTAACGTTTGGTTTTATTTAGTGGTAACTTTTTATTTTTAGCTGGTCGGGTTGGTATGGGTGAGTTTTCCATGGTTTGTTTGAGTATTGACTTTTTTATTTGGTCCAAAAATATAAAAAGTGATTGTGAACTGCAATGTCACATTTTTCTATCGGAAAGTTTGATAATTCCTGTTGAGTGACCATTTATATGCAATAGGAATACTTGAGTGACTTTCCTGTTACAAACGAAAGAAAAAGTGATTTTAGTTCATAATTTTGGATAGTTGAGTAATGGACTCGATAATTTGGTGAATCGAACAAAATTATACGTGCAAGTTCTGCATATTGCAATGACAAGTAATTATAGCAGTCCCAGAAATTTTTCAAGTGAAATAGTAGCAAGATACAGCAATTGTGTAGTTAAGCATCTGATTCTTCTATAAAAACAAAATGCCAGAAACTAAAGCAGCCAGATGAACTGTTAATAATTGGTTATTTATGATAAAATTATTTAACATAAATTATACGGTAAATATACAAATATCACATCTCCATCGCTCGAGTTAAAAAGTATACTTATAGATAAAAGTATACCAATATGACCATGAAGAGAACAATTGAACAATTTTGTAAGATTAGACGAATGGTTCTGAGCTAAGGAACTCTACATCTGGATCGCTTTGCATCAGTAAGTTCATACTCAATTTGCACCAATATAAACAACCATGTCAAGGTTAACATGCTTGTTTTCACCAGATTCAGATCTGGACTGTCCAACATGTTTGGTTTCACTCGATTCAGATATGGACGCTCTAACATGTTTGGTTTCACCCGATTCAGATATGGACGCTCTAACATGTTTGTTTTCACCCGATTCAGATATGGACTGTCCAACACGTTTGGTTTCACCTGATTCAATTCTGGACTCTCCAACATGTTTGGTTTCACCTGATTCAGATATGGACAATCCAACATGTTTGTTTTCACCCGATTCAATTCTGGACTCTCCGACATGTTTGTTTTCACCCGATTCAGATTTGGACTCTCCAATATGTTTGGTTTCACCTGATTCCAATCTGGATTCTCCACTTGTGCCTGTTAAACTGAGATCAGGTGCCGCTGTAATTTGGCTTAAAGTCCTAAACCATGACATGTTATGGTCATGCTGCCCTTCATATGTTGTAACGACCATTTTTGGATCATGGGATGCCCTCTCTACATGCTTCTTCACAGGGCAACCAGCAATTGAGCATCTGTAGTAACTCCTATAGATAAAGGAGAAGTCGGCATTAGCTAGAGAAAAAGCATTTCAGATAGAACTTGGAGGGGTGGAATGAGAAAAGCTGACAAAGTGGAAATAAGAAACAAGGTATCAAAGCAACACACAAAGTAGAAACCAAGAACATGGGAACTACAGAATATAAAGATAACTAATTAAGGAAATTAGAAAACAAAGACGACTGTATTAATACATTATGCAAGTTAAACGCTTCTATAGGCCGAGTGTCCAATTTCAGCAACTATGGCAATCGTTTGCACGAGATGATCATTTAAGCGACCATACATGTACTATAACCACACTTATAGAAAACAAGCATAGTTCTTATTTGACAAAAACAGATTGCATTTTGGTATTCCAATTTAATACTGGACATGTTTGGTTGTATTCTATCTTCTTCTCTCTTTTTTTAAAAATTGAAAATGGAAAATTTCTGGTGTAATGTTACATCTGATTTCTATAGTCCATGTTGGACTTGAGAACTCGGAAGAATCCAGTTGAGAACATGTATTACCAGGGTAATGGAGGATTGTATAGGGACCATAGAAAAACTTCTTGATTATATTAGGACAAGATAACAGAAAAATTGTACTAAAATTAGTAAAAATAACTCATGCAATTTGGGAGAGAGGTAACAGCATTAGTTTGATCGGATGCATAATTGCTTTCAGTCAAGAAGTTGCAATGCTATAGAAGCATGGTTAGACTTCAGTATCTTTCACCAAGATTATAGAGTCGGTACAGATAATGCTTCCATTTTTTGACAAGGAACTATCCGATAATCTTGTAATATGATTAGAAAGGATGGCTTATCCAATTTCTGCGAGAAAACTGTGTGGAAATTTAATTAAAAATAATACAACTAAAATTAGAACATAATAGTAACGTAAAGGTGGATCTCAAAACTAAGGTTCAAAAGAATTCAGACTAGACAAGAAGAATTCCTTATTAGTTTATAACTAAAAATGTAAAAAGTCAATTTTAAACTTAAAAGTCAAATACTCTTAATAGCAGGAAGCAACATTTGGATAGTTTTTAGCAGTTGATGTCATACATCTAGGTCTTTTACAGGCAATTCGAAAGTTCCAACACACCAACATAACACAAAAGGAACACAATTTAGAGTAAACCCTATGTTGCTTGACCCTTCAAATTCTTTGCCGCACCCCTGTCAATCCAACATGGATGTGGGTGTGGGCCGGATTTGGTGAACCTAACTTGGGTACTTTGACTACACCTACGGCCAAGAAGTATATGTTGAATGGGTATTTGGTTTGATTTTGGGTTAATATCATACACATATTCACATAAAGTACCACAACACTAGCTAATAAAGAGATAATTTTATGAACAAAATATTAAGTGTTAGCAAAGAATTTAATTATTCTAGCTTTAATTTTATATGTTCAATTAAATGTCGAAATATAAACTTACATATGTTATAATATTCATTTATTTGTTATAAGTTTTATAGGCACACAAAATTATGACATATTTAATGTCACAAGTTTCACAAGTCTTTCGTACTTTTGTTCTTTCTTAAAACTTTGTGTCTTGTCAAACTTCGCCGTTATTAATTGAAATGGAGGGAGTATGAATCACATTCTTGGATAAAGTAGGAGGATTATGTAAGTTGATTAAACTAGTATTTTTTTTATCATATAGGTTATCTTTACTACTTTTACTGTTTTTTCTTTTATTTGGATATCTCTTTACTGCTACTGCTGCTGGCAGGACTTTTCCTTTACTTTTTACAGTATTTTCACCATAACTTTTTAATCGTGTTTCTTTCCAAACCAATTTTGAAAACGCTTCTCCTGAGTCGAGGCCAAACGAAAACAACCTCTTTACCTCCCACAAGGTACGGATAATGTCTGCGTACACCCCACCCCTCCCAGACCCCACTTGTGGTATTAAACTGGGTATCTTGTTGTTGTTGTTGTTGTTGTTGTTGTTGTTGTAACTTAATAGCCGTGCCCATACTCCTCTACCATATCCCTGAATCCTAAGATAAAAAGGATATTACTCTTTTATCAATTTTTAATTACGTAATAGTCATTTTTCATTTAACTGATTAACAAAAATGTATTCAGATCACCTTGTTAATTTTGGTGCACTCGAGAAGGAATAGAAGCCATCAAAACAAGCTAAAACTTATGGGAAATTGAAATGGAAGTGTAGGTCTCAAAGACCAAATATTCACTCTTATTTAATATTGTTGGTCTTACAAGTGTCTTATTGAACTAGCCGTACACTTTGGTAGGTATCCTCCTATCATATAGCACTTCGGCAGCACTCCACCATTTCATTACACACAAAGTGTTCAAACAGTAAGGTGTTCAATGAGCTGAATTGAGAGAGATGTCTAGTGTAGCTTGATAGGAAATCCCAAAGCGATAATGTTGCCTATGACGGAGGGCGGGTCAAGCAGGACTGGCAAGCTTCTAGGCTGGCAAGCTTTTAAAAAAGGGATGCACATGTCACCTTAGACGAATACCACATCAGAATGTGAGAGGAAAGTGAAGGGCTTTATAAGGCATGACACAAGTTCACATGGTACACGCGCTTTTGGGGCTCGATGTGACGTAGCCTGGAAGACAAATATGTGTGGGCCTAGGTTTAAAATGGACAATACATGCCATTGGCTTGGGTTGACAAATATGATTTCAGAGCCGAATCTCCCTCAGTAGGATGGTGAGGCAAACCTCAGCGTCCTCGCTGAGGAGGGGCAGGTCAAGGCTTCTAGGCCGGCAAGCTTTTAAAGAAGGAATGCACATATCACCTTAGGCGAATCCCACTTCAGAATAGGAAAGGAAAGTGAAGGGCTTTATAAGCATGACATAAATTCTCACGGTACGCGCACTTTTGGGGCTTGAGGTAGCGTAGCTCGAAAGATAAATCCGTACAGGCTTAGGCCCAAAGCGAACAATACATGCCATGGGTCTGGGTCGTAACAAATATATAGAGTAGGTAGAAACAATGAATAATAAGGGGTTTAATTAGAGGGAAAACGGGTCTAAGAATGGAACTATGGGCGAAAGAATGTACTTACTAGAGTTTGACATTGATTCTATATAAAAGAATCTGCGCATCTAACCCAAAACCTAAAGGCAAGGGTTGGAGTAGCGTAGGATCAATATAGACCTCTTTTGCAACACTTGCACAACCAATATGTGATTTACGTATCTTAGCAGCATTCGTTCAAATATATTACTAGAATGTAAATTAGGGTGACAATGACTTGACCATAACCGAGTTAGGAAATAATTGTATTTTTCCTGATAGCCGAGAAATCTCAAAGGGAAATGATGCACGATTCGAAACTCAATGGATAATGGACGCGTCCGTAAAATGTTTATTACACATATGTTTTAAAGAAGAGAAAACAACTTCCTTTAAAAGGTTGTCCATGTTAGAAGAGTGACATATAGTGTACCTTGTTGACGCTGATTGACAAACATTATGACACGTACAATCACGTGTATCTAGCTTGTGCGTGCATGCATAAAGATCAATCAGATGCATTCATTTAAGTTTGACCAAAGCCAAGACACATATGGAGGCATCCCTATTTCCTATCCCACCACAAGTCCGTTATCCCCAAAAGAAAAGAAGAACCAATAGTTTTACACCAAAACACAGAAAAAGAGGATTAGACATATTCACGATATACATCCCCTTGGGAAAAATTCTGCAGCTTCGTGCTCAAGACATTGCACCTTATTAACCCTAACAAAGGAGCTAACTCTGCGCATCATTAGATCTACTGAATATGACGCATCTATAACCTACTTTGCGCTCCTATTCACTCCACTATGACCTATGTCGGAACTATGTTGCTCGGACTCTTCAGAAACGTTTTCAAACCCGTGTCGGATCCTTCAAAAATGCACTCTTTTGGAGGATCCGACACGCACCCAACGGCATTTTTGAAGAGTCCAAGCAACATAGTGTAGGAATGTTTGAACATCATGTTACAAATAACTGAATGCAGCTTCGTGCTCAAGACATTGCACCTTATTAACCCTAACAAAGGAGCTAACTCTGCGCATCATTAGATCTACTGAATATGACGCATCTATAACCTACTTTGCGCTTCTATTCACTCCACTATGACCTATGTAGGAACTATGTTGCTCGGACTCTTCAGAAATGTTTTCACACCCGTGTCGGATCCTTCGAAAATGCACTACTTTTGGAGGATCCGACACGCACCCAACGGCATTTTTGAAGAGTCCGAGCAACATAGTGTAGGAATGTTTTAACATCATGTTACAAATAACTGAATGCAGAAATCATTAACTGCTTGGTCATAGGGGTGGGACTACATTTAGACATACAAATGCACAAAACTTCATTGTAAATCTATCTTTCCGGATTATCAGTAAGTGCAGGAGAAAAAGTGGAAGTGAGCCAAAAAGAAAGATCCTTTTTTCCACCAATAGTCTAGTTTCCAAAATTACTAATAGTTTCAACATTACATGTATCATGAGATTATTGTGTAACAGCTCTGCGGGAAAATATTCTGAGGATGAAAAAAGATGGTGAGGAAAGATAACACCTGATATTAATAAGTGATGATAAAAAGAATCCTCAGGCACTGGCATACAAAATTTGCAAACATATGTTTTAAAGTAATAACTATATGTACCTCGGATTTGGATTGCCTTTTACATATTTTTGCCCATATTTGCGCCAGCGGTGACCATCGTTGACTATATCTACTTCGCTCATGGTCTGAACAATGTGTCGTGGTTCACTATGGGACTTAATAGATGGAGTATCATCCTTAGCAATATCTTTTTTTCTGTTGCAAAACAATTGCATTAACTTTCAACTTTAAGAGAGTATGTAGACCTTAAAACACCAAAGACAAACATGGCATGGGATTTAACATACTGTCTTTTTGAGTCTGGACCACTATTCTTATCAACCTCATTTTCTAATTTATGTGGCTTCAAAGGCGTAACCTGCATAGCAGCACCAGCTGATACAATGTCCAATGTAAGCGGGGCCTCTGATGGCTTACTAGATTCACATGTTTCTCGCGTGGTAGATTTCTCGCCTTCAGCTAATAAATGTCACAAAATAAAATTAGTAAAAATCCTAGATCAAAGAAACTCATAATTCACTCAGAAATTTTGAGTACCTTCTTCTGATGTAGTGAGCACTGGAATGTCTGGTTGTCTCATTTGCAAAGGGACCACCAATCCAGGAGAGGTCTGCGGTCCACTCGGAGTTTTTGGATGTTCATGCTTCCCAATATAATGGACATCTGTAATATGCCCGTCGTGTGATCTCTCCACTTGCTTTTTTGCAAGGCAATTAGGGTATGTGCACTTATAATAACTCCGAGTAAACTCATTTCCTCTGACAAGCTTCTGACCATACTTTCGCCAGTTATATCCATCTTCCAATGGTTTTTCAGGTAACCTGAAGAGAGTCATGCCGCGATCAGATGGCAAACCATGGCCACTAGCATCAGGGTTTCGCCTTGGTTGCAACTTATCCAAAGTTTTCTCGGGCCTTATGGGATAAGTCACTCGTTGGTGATCAGATTGTGATACAACTACCTCCATGCTCTGACTTTGTATCTGATCTGAAGAATCTGAAGCCTTACCAGATAATGCGGAAACCACTTTCTCTATTACGCCAGATTCCGATCCACATGATTTTGCACCTGAGACCTTTGATAAAATAGAAAGTTGACTACATATAGATGCATCACCCTCACTCTTAAGACCCTGTTTCTGCCGCACATTTTCTGACTGGTACTGTTGTACTTTAGAAAGAGAAAAATCTTCTTTATTAGATTGTGACACATTACTTGACACGTCTTGGCATGTTGAAGGAAGTGTAGTTTCCTCTTGATCACTTTTTGATGCTTGTGCGTCAGCAGCAGGACTCAGTCTCTTCTGCAACTCACCAGAAACAACATCAGCTGAAATTGATTCACAGCTCCCTTTCTCTTTTAACTCTGGGTTGTTGGTTGCAGGGTCAGGGTCAGGGTCTGGCTTCCGCTGTAAATTCTCGGAGGAAACTTCAGTTGTTGCCTCTTCTCTAGGGGTACCCATTATCCTGTGCAAAACCATCTTTGAATCATGAGAACCAAATTATACACAGTTTGGCAGGGGAACAAAGTACAAGTATACGGGCAAAGGAAACCTTATTCCAGGGCAGTTATCATGCTGTGCATTTTCAAAAATGAATTAGCAGTAATCATAGATGCTGTGAGTTAACAGTCAATACTTATCAATTGTTGAATTTGGATCTATTTGAACAACAACTACTATGCCTCAGTCCCAAACAAGTTAGAGTCAGCAATTAACAGCTCAGTCCACTAGTGATATTATCCGTTGTGTGCCTAGGCCCTAACGGGTTTAAAACGCGTCACTAGGGTCTAAGACTTGTTAACTTATATACCAGCATCTCTCTTGTGTTTTGCCGATGTGGGATTTTGTCTAAAGTCTGGGGTGTTACATACACCCCATCTTATGGACTCAGCGTCCTCGCTGAGTTTTGCCCCACCGCATTGGATTTTCCTAGACTCAGCATTGAGGTTTGCCCCGCCTAACCGGAATTTGCCTAAACTCAATTGAACTCTGACCCACCATCGGCATGGCTGACACAAGAATGGCTCTGATACCATCTGTAACAGCCCAGCCTACTAGTGATATTGTCCGTTGTGGGCTTAGGTCCTCACGGGTAGGGGTGTTCATAAAAACCCGAAAAATCGAACCAAACCGAAACCGAACCAAACCGACCAAAAAAACTGATACTTTTTAGGTTTGGTTTTGGTTTTGAATTTTATAAACCGATCAAATTTGGTTTGGTTTTGGTTTTGGTTTTAGTCAAAAAATAACCTAAAAAAACGGAACCAAACCGACTATAAAAGTAGCTATTTAAATTTATTATTACACCTATATTTTTCTATAAAGTTTCTAAAATTTTATGGTACATATTAGTCATTTATATTTTTAGTCAAGTTTTTTGCTGTTATAATAATCTAATTCTTTGCCTTTACATTCTAGTTTGATTGGTAGTTTTCTTTTGCTAAGTACAAAAATTTATTTCGTGTTAAAAATGATCAATTTTTAATTGAGTACTTTAATTATTCATCACTATTTGATTCAATTATCATCAATATATAGTGGTAAATGATAGATTTCTCAAAGAGCAATTGATTTGATATTGTTACGTTGAAAATGTAGTCACTGGAATATGCGTTTGGTAGTGTGTGTTTCATATTTAAGAAAAAACCCGATGAATAACCGAAAAAATCGAAAAACCGACAAAAACCGAATCAAATTGAATCGATAAAAAACCCAATTAAATTGTTTGGTTTGGTTCCAATATTTGAAAAACCGACTTACTTGGTTTGGTTTCTTTTAGGGAAAAACCAACCCAAACTGAACCATGAACACCCCTACTCACGGGTTTAAAACGCGCCACTAGGGTCTAAGGCTTGTTAACTTATATAACCAGCATCCCTCTTGTGTTTTTGCCGATGTGGAGATTCTGTCTAAAGTCTGGGGTGTTACAATTAATCCTCACAATTTGGATCTATTTGAACATGAAGAAATAATTCCAATTATCTGAGAACAGAACAAAATAGTTGTTCACGGGAAAGGGAGCATTCCATTGAAAAAACCACTGACTGAAATTTAAGAGTGAAATTCTAGATAGTTGTTTCAGACAAATAAAAACCAAAAGTTGTTTACACGAGATATCTGGGTAGTCACATCTGCCTATGGTGCCATATGTGACAGAAAACTGGTCGCAAACATGTTTGACACAAAGTCAATTGACCTTACTTATGCGCAATGACAATGAACTTCCACATGAGAATCCCTATTCACCAAATTTTTACAGGAAAAAAATCACAAGATCAATGCCGGTGGAACTGGAAAAGTAAACTTTAGCTGAATAATTAAATTGGGATAGAGGGGAAAAAGTATAGATAAGACAATGTGAAGGGTTTAACGTGGTGAGATAGCAATATTTTGAAAAAGATGATGAGGTAGTAATATTTTTTTATAAGGGAGAGAATAACAGTCACGATCCAAATCCACGTTACGGGCGCCCGTCACACTACTCGACCCCATCGAGCCAAACCATATGATATGCTCCGACCATATGCATGAAAATCAGTTAATCGTGGAAGCCATTTGAAAATTATATACATTTTCAAATCAAAATATGAAAATAATACTCCCTACGTTCCACTTTATGTGACACAGATCAAAGTACGAGGGTCAAACTAATTAATTATCAGTGTGAATTTGGACATAAACTCTTTAAGTTTTTCAAATAAATTATTTGCATATTTTGGAGAGTCCGTGCAAATAGATCATAAATCATTATAATCAACAATTCAAAATATTTTAAAAGATTTTAAACACGGTCAAAGAAAAACTCATCTAACTCTCCAAATAGTATTTATATCACATAAAGTGGAACAAAAGGCGTTTAAATTATTGAAATCACCATTTTGCTACAAGCCTTATTTAGATGACAATTGTTCTAAACTTTAAAAGAATAATTATTATTTGATTCACCAAATAGGGAATTTCAATAACTAGCAAAAATGAACAAATAACGTTAGACTTTTGACCAGTTACATGCTTTAAAAAGATCAAAACAATTTGGAATTCATAAGGGTATTAGCATTTTGCCATAATTATTTTTTTCTCAGAAAACTAAAAACGATGCCCATCTGTTTTTAACCAAAAATCTCCGAGGACCAGTTGTACACAGCTAGAAACTCAATGTATTAAGGGCCCACCTCTCTACCCTTCTCCACTTCTATAAAAGGATTTTGTTTGCAATAGAGTTCGAACCTCTAACATGTGGCTAATCCACACATCACGAGTTATACTCGTACCACTGGACCCAAAGCTACGAGGCGACAAGGATGAGCATCTCTAAACAAGAAGGATATACATATCGTGATCTTTCAAGCGTTTGAAATTGAATGTTGTGTGGTTTCTTTCTTGAATTCAGATAAAAAAAGGTCCATAGTGTAGAATATTTTATTAGCTACTAGATACAATCAAGAGTTCAATTGAGTCTACATTTATACTTCACAACATCAAAACACCAAAAGTAGCATTTTACTCTACCCAGTCATTGGAAAATCATCCGTGCTCCAAACCATAACCCAATACTAGGCACAAAAAGTAGCATATATATCAAGAGTTGTGACAAGGAGGATAACATTTATATTATTCATAATAAATAGTTGTATTTCTTTAACCAAGACAACCAAGAATACTGCAAACCATATCCTAAATTTTCCTTTTATTTCAGATTAGGACTTAAATGTTCCTTTCTCTACGCGCTTCTTCACCAAAAAGGGAGGAATGCAAATAGATTATCGAAACTAAGTACAAAAATTAGTTAACATGTCATGCAAAATATATAGTTTCTTTCTCACTCTATTTTCCTAAGTCTGAATCAATCTTTGTATTAGATCTTAGCTAGATTTTATGGGTGGAACGGAACAGCTTTTAAAAATTTACAACTTCTTTCAGGTAATAGTGTTGATCCAAGTAATTACTTGAATACTTCCCCGGTCGTTGTACACAAACCAAAACAATGGTTCATCTTAATTCTTTTTTTTTATATTGTAAGATTTATTGATGTAAGACAGCAAAAGCTGGACAGAGTACATCCAAAAAAGGATATCAAGAGCTGAACTATGCCCTCACCATTCCTAACACGAAACAGCCATTTGGATAACACCATTTCACGAAAAGACATCGAGGGAGGGAAGCAGGAGGTATACAATTCTATGAGGACGCAATTAAAACAACGCATGTATCGTGCAATAATGATGCTATAATTGACTGCATGGAGATGAGAGAAGATGCTGGTACAAGAAACCTCTAGATGATAATAGATAAGGACAACCAATTTCAGAAGCTATAACCATGTAAAACTCTGCTAATCTGCTATGCTATTGCAATGACATGTCAGAAATGGAATTGGTGTCATTGAAGAGTCAACTAAACTCCGGCCTGTGTCTTTTGGAAATTACTAGAAAAGGACTTAGAAATCTAGGAAGTCTCTCATATTGAACCATAAACTCAGCAAACCAATCAATTTTCATGATCATGTGAAGCAACATTAGTTCCGAAGCAAATCTCGGGACAATTGCCAGAATTCCTAGTTAAGCATTGGTGGGCAGAGTTACGGTACATATGCCGGTGGGAGGTAGCAGGCACCCGTGGACTAATCAAAGTGCACGATGGCCCAGACACCACCGTCATCCAACAACAATCCTATTTAGCAATGACTACACAAGATTATGAAAAAAGGGAAAAAAAATTTTGGGTTTTTTCCAACAAAAACCCTATGCTCAATTCCTTCCAGCCTAAGTCTTATCAGCCATTAACAGGGTACAAAAATCAAACAGAAAGGAGAAAATTTAGCACCAAAGCGTAGCAAAATCTAAGGGCAGACAGCCACATGAACTTAATAAAGAACAAGTCTTTAATCAGCAAAAAGCCCTAAAATGTAACTAAATTCTACAACACTCAAGAAAAAGATAAAAACCCAGAAACAGTAGCGCACACACACACACACACACAAAATAAAATAAAAAACTAAAGAATTGAAAGTCAAATTGAACAAACCCATACAAATTCAAGAACCCAAATTCACAAAGCTGATTAGTACCTTCTTTCTGCTTTATTTTGCCCCTATTTTCTCCTGGGAAGGTGGGGTCTATATCAAGAAGCTGGTCATTGACTTGGACCAAGTACTATATAGCTCACACAAATAAATATTACCAGTATGAGTAATTAAGAAGCTGAACAAATTGAGGAAAGGTCATTAACTGTGATTTTGAAGGAGGAGTAATTGTTCAACCTTTGGATTGGAGTGGGAGAGAGTGAAGTCAGCCGTTGGATTTGTTTAACAAACTTTTGCAAGAGAAAGACAGAAAGAGGCGCGGGAGGGGGGGAGGGGGGGGGTGGGATTCTTTAATCAGGATATGGACTATTGAGACATTGGCTTTGTGATTTAAGAGGAGAATACTGCTATTTTTCCCTTAATGGGTGTCAGCTATGTCCCTCCAAATAATGACACGTGGGCCATATTGATTGGACCATATTACAGTCAGAGGTTTTTGTTTTTTGACTTATTCCTGTTTACTATTTCCTCTGTTTTGACCACTTCTTATTTTTACAATACTACTTAATGGTGTTTAATAATCGATCATAGTTGTGGTAGAGTGCTAAATACTCCTCCATTCTTAATTAGATCTTTTGGTTTTGATACTTGAGTTTGAAGTTTTTCTTTTGTTAGGTAGCGTTTTATCTTTTAATGTGAGATTTTTGGCGCAAATCCAAATTTTAGTCGGGCCTCAATACAAGTACCGAACACTGGATGGAAAACCAAAGAAATAGTGTTCAATTGAACAGAAAAGTTATGACACTTTCCGTTTCAATTTATGTGAATTTATTTAATTGGATATAAAGTTTAAGAGAAATATTAAAATATGATTATAAATATATTATAATATTTAAATGGCTAAAAACCTTTTGAAACTTATGGTGTAAAAATATGGCATAGGAGTATCATTTATTGGCTCTGAAAACTTCTTAGGGTAATATTGAAGTCCTAAAATTAAGAATTTCATTATTAAGAAAGGGTTCATTCTTTTCGAAACGAAAAAAAAAAAAAATATTCTACCCTTACTAGGCAATTGCTTTACAAATAAGATAATATTCTACCTTTAATAAAATTTGTAAAAAGCATGCTTTAATGCATATGTCCATTTTTTGCTTATCCTTTTGGCATTGAATTTTCAAAATACATTCTTGTATGATCTCAACAAATGGGAAAAGGAAAAACTTCCATTTTGCATCTCATCCTGTGCAAATTAAATATGTCACACTTTATAATAAACATGTAAACAATTGCCAAAGTCTTCACATTCTTTAGTTTAATCTCTCTGAGCTAAGTGTTAGTAAGGTGTATACATTCATGAATCATGACCAAGTATTTCCAAGGCTTTCTTATATCTTATTGAAACAAATTTCAGGCCTCATGTTCCATATTCTTCCTATTATTTCTGTCGATTTTTGGATTGATAAAATAACGATGTAGAGGAAAACAGCACAGAGATTCTCAACGATGACACTGTCATAGACCAATTAAAAGGGATATAACGCAGTTTTAGCGATATTAATGAATATTGTTGTTTGTTGGTTATCACTTCTCCCCATGATAAACTAATTCACACCACTTATTAAACTTAATACATTGATGTGTCTGGTAGACAAGCTGCTTCTTGAACATCTCTTGATGTTATTGAACATTGTTGTTTGAATTCCCAATGCACACGCAAGTGTACGTGGTCGACAAGTAATATAGGATTTTAAGTCCAGATATCGTACCCACAGGGACTTATGATTAACTATCAACTAAACTGAATTCAAACAAAGATTTAACTTAATTTCATCTAAAATAGTAAATCAAGAGATTAAAGTGATTAAAGAGATTAAAGAGATTACTAACTTAAAGACTAATTCAATGTAATTTGATATTC
>ML307788.1:0-38027 GCA_005239505.1 Nicotiana paniculata | reverse complement strand
TTACAAACCTTTCCCATTTTGTAAAATAATTCCCTCTTTTGAACTTGTCCCTCCTTGAACATTAAGAATGAGGCTAAAAGCCTAAGTTGGGGTATGGTATCAAGTTGGAAATTGGTAAGGTTGTATATTGAGTGTAGGAACCTATACCTCAAAGTGTTCACATGCAATTATTCAAGCTCCAAAAGAAAAAGAAAAAAAGAGAAAAAGAAATATTTGTATATATATAAATATGGAGCCTTGAAGAAAATTAGACAGGTATTTAAAATGGTTCAATGTTGGTAACTAAGATCCAATGAGGGCTATGTGGTTTGAAAAGAAACAAAGGGCAACAAGAAAGAAAAATGTGAGTAGTGTTCAAGGAGGGTGTAGTCACTTGTACCCAAATGTTTATCCGACCCTTCCCTAAGCCTACATTTCAAGCTTAAAAAGTCCTTATGCGATCTCAAACCGAATGTTCTTGAAAAGGCGATGAATTAAAATAAGGGCATGCCATATTCTTTGTGAGAGTGAGTGTCTTTGTGAATTTTTCCCTTGTGTTGTTCTTGTAAATATGGTAATTTTGGGACTTTCTTTCTTGTGAGGGCACATGAATTAGGATGGATTGGTGAAATTGATATATCCGGAAATGAAAGAGTTGAGCATATGTAGTAGAACAGTGTTTTTGAGTCACTCCTTGAGGCTTATTCTTGTCACTTGATTATTTTGAAACCTCCTTGCACTTCTTGAAGTTCTTTTTTTTATGAGGGAGTTATTCGGGTAAGATGCATACTTGAGCCTAATTATTAGTACCAACCAAATCCATAAGTATAATGCTTAGTTGGAGAATGTGATTTGTAAATGATAGCAATGCGACTTGTGCTTTAAATGGTATAACTTCATTGAGTTGTTGGTTTTTATTTGCTTGAGGACAAGCAAAAGCTTTAAGTTGGGGGTTTTGATGAGTAGTGATTTTACCACTCATTTTAGCTCTTTTTCGCTAGATTTTGCATCCTTTAATGTTAACATGAGGTCGTTTATAGTGTGTATTGTTCGTCTTTCAGGAAAATGATGCCATTAAGTGATTGGCGTTCAATTGAAGTGGAATTGAGCACAAATTGGTGGAAAAGGCACAAAAGCCTTCAGTGATTCCACACCTGCGGACTTTTAGTCGCTGGTGCGACATCGCACCTCCGAAGAAGTGGTCTGCACCTGCGAAACTGGCTCAATTATATTGAGGCCGCACCAGCGACATGGTATCCGCACCTGTAGAACCGCATGTGCGGTAATTCGTTCCGCATCTGCGGAAAAGAATAATATCACTTGGAATCGCACCTGCGATGTGGAATCCGCATCTGCGGAGCCGCATCTGCGAGGATTTGTTCGCAGGTGCGGTCAACGGGCATCAGACCTGGACAGATTTGTAAAATCACATTTTCCCAATCCCAAACCCACATATACTCAACCTAACAGATATTTTCATTATCTTTGGACATTGTAAAACATAATTTGAGTCTTGGATACTAAAGAAGAACAAGTCTTGAAGCTAGTGTTTGCACACACACTTGGGATTTGAAGATTTCAACCTTGTGGTTAAGGATTTCTTACTCATTTATGTTTGTTTCTTCATTTTCTTGATTTGTATTGAATATTTAAGTGTGTGGTATTTATTTCCAACACTTGAATCTTCTTTATGGAAATATTCATATTTAAAGTGTGGATTAAATACCTTGTTGTGCTTATGTATTGAATGATTTTCATATATTTATGAAGTGAGTTATTGTTACATTAATTATTCTTGTTCTTTAATGTTTCTAAAGGGATTAGCTAACCCTAGGACTCGCTCAATAACTCCGAATTAATTTTGAAAAAGAGAATTTGGGGTTGGGAAAGATTAATTAACAAGAACTTGAGGCTTTAATCCTCATTTTATAGATTCTCCCTAGGGATAGGATTGAACTACTTGTAGCCATATCCGGGTGTGCTTAATCTCTTAATTGGGTTAGGAATAATTCAATTAGGAAGTCTTATTAGTCTTTGGAAAAAGCTAATTAAGAATTAGTATTTGTGGGTAATTAACATAAACTCGCTCATGTTTGTAAAATCGTGAAATACATTGGATCGTTACTTGAGTGTAATACCCGATGCATTCATTTTTGTTTCCATTGATCATTTTACTTGCTTTCTAGGTTAGTTTATATTTTCGCATTTAGTTATAAACATTTTCAAAACCAAAATCTATTTGTTTGGCATTGCGCGATAAGTTAATTCTCTTACATTCCTAATCGCCTCCATATTGTTCTCTGTGGGATTCGACCCCAACCTTGTTGGGTTACTATATTTGACATCGATCGCTTTACATTATTTTAAGGTGTAATTTGAGTGTATCAAGCCTACGAACGTCAAGCAGGAATACCTTGAAGTCCTCCAGCCACACAGACACAACTCTCAACAACACAATCAAAAATACTTGGATCTACACAAAAAATAATATGCAGAAGTGTAACATGAGTACACCACAACAGTACTCAATAAGTATCAAGCCTAACTTCAGTAGTGTAGTGACGAGGCTAGGTCAAGACACCTACCAGATATAGAAACCTGTACATGATATAACATAAAACTAACAATGGAAGGATTAAAATTTACAACTAACGAAGAAGATAAATGAAAACTCAAATGCCATAAGGAAATAGAACATTAGCATAATCAGAATGCCGATGGGATATGAACGAACTCAATAAGGAAAATTGATAATAACTCAATTAATCAAATCGTTCTCAACACATTGATTTGAAACAAGATTTACCACCACTCCTCGAAATCATAAATCATGATCCACAATTTTCAAATCTTACACGTATGGCACCTCGTGCCCACAATAACAATCACCTTCGCACGGAAAACTCCTCGTGCTACCATGTACATCGCGTCTGTATCAATATAAGTTAAGATGATTGAGAGATATATTTAAACACAATAAAGCATAGTAACAATCTTGAATAAAATGAGGCGTTAAATGAGATAATATATTTATTAGGATAAACAAAGTAAAATAAAGGACAGGTTGTGCAAACAAAGTATCATATGGGTTTAGTCTGGGAATTAATAAGAAAAAGTGAAAATATAGTATTTAAAAAAAATAAAACCTTAGTTAAATTAACGGGTTAAATATAGAATTTGTTAGACATAAAATGTGATAACAACTTTAAGTAAAGTAAATATCAATAGGGTGATGAGTAAAATTTGAGAATCCAATTAAAGTAAAAAATGTGATAACCATTTAAAAATAGTAAGGCGCTGAGTGATATGACGAGTTCTACCTAAAGAGACACATAGAATAAGACATGTTAATAATTTGTTTATTAAAAATGTTATATCACCAACAACTCGACAGGATATGAGATAATGACCATACGTAAGTAAATGAACCTTGACATTCAATTTACCAACTAATGACGGAGGACATATTAGCACATTAGAGTAAGACAATAAACCTGTAGAATGCTTGACTCGCACAAGAAGTCAATATTGTCCCAATACTGGATTAACAACGGTCAACCAAATATGATCAAATACCAATGAAATGATTGAAGGAAAAATAATAACCTTCCAACCAATAAACAGTTCCAACATAGAACACACTATGAGAATAACAATTAAGGATAACTTTACTGTCACAACAATTACAACATATCAATCTGTTGCAGCGTGAAACCTATTACCACATAATAATAACAATATTCGTTGCGGCGTGCAACCCATCCCACACAATAATAATAATATCCATTGCAGCGTGCAACCCGATCCCACCTATATCATATCATCCATCCTTATCTCTCTATATCATATCTTTTCATATCATTTCAATATCGTTGCGACGTGCAACCCAATCGCCAAAAATAAGCATAATACAAACAACTACAACCAATTACAGCGAATCACAAAACCAAACGCAATAACGAAGCTACACAAGCATTCACAAATGGATGATAAAATTACACGATAACTCCCAAATCAAATAGCAAGTAATGACAATTTATAAATAAAGACACGATTACCCATAATCAATTAACAATTAAGGCATGCAACAGATAAGGCATGAATTCAACAAGTAATTATCATTAACAAATAAAACATATAAGAGTGAACTTGACAATAAAAGATAGAACATGTACTAACAACTTTAAGTAAGGCACGTACCAGCAAATTCAACAATGAGTGATATAACATGTTGTGACAAATAAAATTAAATGCATGGAAGAAGTCTAGCAGTCTACACTGGTCAAATACTACATATAAGCTCGTGTACACACTCGTCACCTCGTGTACACGTCTTCCACATAATTCAAATAGTACCATCACCCAAAACCTAAGGGGTAGTTTCCTCCACACAAAGTTAGGCAAGATACTTACCTCAAACAAGCCCAATCGATACGCTAGAAGCGTCATCCCGCTCAAATCATCCTACGAACGGCTCGAAACTAGACAAAAGCGACTCAAAATTATCAAATACTGCTATAGGAAGCAAACACAATCGATAAAGGTCGAATATTTACAAATTTACTCAAAGTCAAACTTGGATCGGCACCTCGGAACCCGAAAAACTCCCAAAACCCGACAATCCATTCAATTACGAGTCCAATCATACTAATTTCACTCAATTATTATTCTGAATTGGTGTTCAAAACTCAAAAAATTACTTTAGGAAAGTTTACACAAAACCCTCAATTTCTCTTTTGAAATCATCAATCAAATGCTTAAAACGAAGATGGAATCACGGAATATAATCAAAACCGAGTAGAAAATACTTACCCCAATCCATGTGTTGATAACTGCCTCCAAAATCGCCCAAATCTGAGCTCCTCAACTCAAAATGTGATGAGATAACTCAAAGTTCGAAAATAGTGTACTTTATACTAACTTGACAAATATCCCTTCACGAACGCGGGAAGACCATCGTGTTCGCGATGAACAAAACTTCACCGGAACCAAAGACTCTACGCGTTCGTGGCATAAACCTCGCGAACGCGATGCCCAGCAGATCCAGACCTTCGTGAATGCGGTCATTACTTCGCGAATGCGAAGAAGAACTCCTCGGGTCTGCCCAGCCCAGCTCAAACACTACGAGAATGCGATGGCAGGGATGCGAATGCGAAGAATATCACCATTTACACTCTACGAATGCAAATACAAGGATGCAAACGTGAAGAAGAAACGAAACACCAGAAATCAGCAGAAACCAGCAGGACTAGCATGGTCTAAAATAGTCTGAAACTCGTCCGAATCTCACCCAAGCCCCTCGGGACCTGGTAAAAACATACCAACAAGTCCAAAAATATAACACAGACTTATTCGAGGCCTCAAATCACTCATAACAATATTAAAATCATGAATCGATTCTCAAACTGAACTTAATGAACTTTCAACTTCGAAATCTCGTGTCGAACCATATCAAATCAACTCAGAATGATCTTAATTTTTTGACACAAGTTCCAAATGACATAAAAAATCTATTTCAACTCCCAGAACCAAAATCTGATCTCGATATCACTAAAGTCAACTTCCGATCAGACTTATAAACATTCCAAAACTTCAAATTGTCAACTTTCGCCAATTAATGCCAAAACCTTCAAGAAACATCCAAATGCAAATTCGAGCATACTTCTAAGTACAAAATCACCATTTGTACCTAATGGAACCATTAAAACTCCGATCCGGGGTCGAATATATAAAATTCATACTTGGTCAACTCTTCCAACTTAAAGCTTCCAAGTTGAGAATTATTTTTCCAAATCAACTTCGAATCACCTGAAAATCAAAACCAACGATTCACACAAGTCATAATGCATCATATGAATCTACTCAAGACTTCAAACAGATGAAAGGAATGCAAATGATTAAAATGATTGGTTAGATCGTTACATTCGGAAGTGAGTTATACTTCCAGAAAAATCTCAAAGTGTCAGTGGCATACGCAAAAATTTTATGATCATATTTTATCACAACTCAACTTGTATACAAAATTACATCTAGAGGCTGGAGCTATGGGAACTAAGCGACAAGACTCGAGGGGTTTTACTACTTTGCCTAACTTTTTCATATTGTTTTATTATCCTTTGTTTCTTTTCTATTACAAAGCAATGAAGGAAGGACAATTGCTTTAAGTTCCTGAACCGCTTGGCTAATCATAAGGACTTCCTAGAAATACTATCTGGGGCTTGGAATAGAAATTCTGGAGATCAACTTATGAGAGCAGTTTGGATCAAACTCAAAAAGGTAAAGTAGGAAATGAAGGTTTTGAATAAAACTGAATATAATGGAGTAGGAGATAGGGCAAAAATATGCAGGCAACAGCTTTTTGAACTACAAGAACAAATGGGAGAACCAGGCCAACTTGAGAATATGATTACCGCTGAATATGAAACTACAGTTGGAAAAATGGGTGAACATCGAAAAAAGCATATTGAAACAGAAATCTTGAGTTCAATATCTAAAGCTAGGGGATACATTCTGCCTATTATTTTGCAAGCTTGAAGCAAAGAATGCCCAAAATAAGATCAATAGCCTCATTAGTAGTAATGAGGAAGTTCTACAAACAAAAGAGGACATTGAAGGAGAAGTAATTGGCTTCTATACGCAATTATTAGGCTCAGCTACAGAAATACTACCTTCAATCAATCCATCTATCATGAGAATGGTCAAGTATTGACTAGATATCAATAGATGCAGTTGATTGCCCCTAAAAAATGAGAAAATATTTCAAGGTTTGAAAGATATTGGTGATCATGAATCACCTGGATGTAATGGGTTTAATGCCCTGTTCTTTAAAAAAACTTGGCATATCATAGGAACTGAAGTTACTGATGCAGTCCAAGAATTCTTCTCCAAAGCAACTTTGTACCAAGCTATAAATTGCACTACTGTCACCCTTATCCCAAAAGTGGATAATCCTTCAAAGATAACAGAGTACAAACCAATCTCTTGCTGCACATTGTTATACAAAATCATCTCAAAGGTACTTACTAAGAGTCTACAAAAAGTTATGGACTGGATAGTGGACAAAAATCGGTCTGCTTTTGTTCCTGGTAGATTGATGAATGACAACATTATCTTGAGCCATGAATTGGTCAAAGGATATGGTAGGTAGGGAGTGTCACCAAGATGCATGCAGAAAATAGACATGAAGAAAGCTTATGACTTACTAGAATGGGATTACCTGGAGCATATTTATTTAAGTAAGCCTACAATTTTCAGCTAAATTTGTAGAGTGGATCATGAGATGTATTTGGATTATGTCATATTCCATAGTAATCAGTGGACATCCAACTGCTCCTTTACCGTCTAAGAAAGGATTGAGACAAGGAGATCCTCTCTCACTTTTCTTATTTGTTCTGGCAATGGAATACCTTACAAGACTCTTGAAGCAGCTAAGGAAGAACCCCGACTTCTACTATCGCCCAAAATGCTCTAAGATGAACATTGTACAATTAAGCTTTAATGACGATCTCCTTTTGTTTTGTAGAGGAGACACAATCTCAATATAGATGTTATATACTCATCTTTAGGAGTTTTCTCGAGCATCTGGTCTGGTGGCTAATGCAGAAAAAAGTTCTATATATATTGGAGGTGTAAGTAGTGAAACTCAACAACAGATACTACACTTGATAAGCTTCTCGCAAGGCTCACTTCCTATCAAATACTTAGGGTATCCCTTAGCACAAAACGAGTATCAATAGCACAATCCAAACCTCTGATTGATAAGATGCCAGGGAGGATCCAATCATGGAATACAAGGTTCCTATCGTATACAGGGAGAGTCTAATTGATCAAGAGTGTTCTGTTCTCCATCCAAGTTTACTAGTCTCAGATCTTTTCCCTACCAAAGAAGATCACCCAGCTGATTGAATCTGTATGCAAAATATTTTTGTGGACAGGAGGTGTAGAGCTATCAAAAAAGGCATTGATTGCATGGAATAAACTATGCTTTCCTATATCTGTAGGAGGTCTTAACATTCTTGATGTGATCACATGGAACAAGGTAGCTATATGTAAACCCTTGTAGAACTTATGTAAGAAGAAAGACAAGATGTGGGTGCAATAGGTTCATATCTACTATGGGAAACAAGGCACAATGTGGGGAGCTCAACCAAAGCAGGCCTCTTGGTATAAAAGATACTGAAGGCAGAAAAATACTTTGAGGCACTCAGTTGGAATGAGGAAGAGGTAAAAATAATTGAGAGTTTCTTCATTAACGACATATACTTGAAGTTAAGGGGTGACTTTCAGAAGATCAATTGGAGAAGGTTAGTATGCAACAATGCTTCCCTGAAAAGTGGATTTTCAGTCTGTATCTGGCAGCTTGGGGCAGAATTCTTACAAAGGAGAGGATAGCAAAGTGGGGATGCTTAGATGATATAAGTTGCTCTCTATGCAATGTTTGAGTAGAGAACATTGAAGCCATTGAACTCAAGATTTCTATTTCAATATACATTCTTTGATGTTCACCCATTTTTCCAACTGCAGTTTCATCTCCTTTTCTGTTATAATCATATTCTCAGGTTGTCCTGGTTTTCCTATTTGTTCTTGTAGTTATACAAACAAAGGAGGACATTGAAGGAGAGGTAATTGGCTTTCATATGCAATTATTAGGCTCAGCTGCAGAAATACTACCTGCAATCAATCCATCTATCATGAGGGATGGTCCAGTAATGAATATATATAAACAGCCGCAGCTGATTTCCCCTATAACAAATGAGGAAATATATCAAGGTTTGAAAGATATTAGTGATCATAAAGAACCTGGATGTGATGGGTTTAATGCCCTGTTCTTTAAAAAAACTTTTCCTGTCATAGGAACTAAAGTTATTGATGCAGTCCAGGAATTCTTCTCCAAAGCAACTTTGTACCAAGCTATAAATTGCACTATTGTCACCTTTATCCCAAAAGTGACTAATCCTTCAAAGATCACAGAGTACAGACCAATCTCTTGTTGTACATTGCTATACAAAATCATCTCAAAGGTACTTACTAAGAGGCTGCAAAAAATTATTGACTGGATAATGAATAAAAATCAAACTGCTTTTGTTCCTGGTAGATTGATTAATGATAACATTATCTTGAGCCATGAATTGGTCAAAGGATATGGTAGGAAGGGAGTGTCACCAATATGCATGCAAAAAATAGACATGAAGAAAGATTTATGACTCACTAGAATGGGATTACCTAGAGCAGATTTTAGTAAGCCTACAATTTTCAGATAAATTTGGAGAGTGGATCGTGAGATGTATTTGGATGGTGTCATATTCTATAATAATCAATGGACATCCAACTGCTCCTTTCCCATCTAAGAAAGGATTGAGACCTCCTCTCACCTTTTTTATTTGTTCTGGCAATGGAATACCTTACAAGGATCTTAAAGCAGCTAAGGATGAACCCTGACTTCTACTATTAGCCAAAATGCTCTAAGATTGCCATTGTACAATTAAGCTTCATTGACGATCTCCTTTTGTTTTGTAGAGGAGACGCAATCTCAGTACAGATGTTATATGCTCATTTTTAGGAGTTTTCTCGAGCAGCTGGTCTGGTGGCTAATGCAGAAAAAAGTTCTATATATTTTGGAGGTGTAAGTGGTGAAACCCAACAACAGATACTACACTTGCTAAGCTTCTCGCAAAGCTCACTTCCTATCAAATACTTAGGGGTACCCCTTGGCACTAAACGAGTATCAATAGCACAATGCAAACCTATGATTGATAAGATGCTAGGGAGGATCCAATCATGGACTACAAGGTTCCTATCGTATGCAAGGAGAGTCCAATTGATCAAGAGTGTTCTGTTATCCATCCAAGTCTACTAGTCTCGGATCTTTTCCCTACCAAAGAAGAGCACCCAGCTGATTGAATCTGTATGCAGAAGATTTTTGTGGACAGGAGGTGTAGAGCTACCAAAAAAGGAATTTATTGCATAGGATAAACTATGCTTTCCTAGATCAGCAGGAGGTCTTAACATTCCTGATGTGATCACATGGAACAAGGTAGCTATATGTAAACTCTTGTGGAACTTATGTGATAAGAAAGACAAAATGTGGGTGCAATGGGTTCATATCTACTATGGGAAACAAGGCACAGTGTGGGGAGCTCAACCAAAGAAAGCCTTTTGGTACAAAAGATACTGAAGGCATGAAAATACTTTGAGGCACTCGCCTGGAATGAGGAAGATGTACAAAGAATTGAGAGTTTCTCCATTAACGACATATACTTGAAGTTAAGGGGTGACTTTCAGAAGATCAACTGGAGAAGGTTAGTATGCAATAATGCTTCCCCTCAAAAGTGGTTTTTCAGTTTGTATCTGGCAGCTTGGGGCAGAATGCTGACAAAGGAGAGGCTAGCAACGTGGGAATGCTTAGAAGATATAAGTTGCTCTCTATGCAATGCTACAGTAGAGAACACTGATCATTTGTTCTTCAACTGTACTTTTTATGCACAAGTATGGAGAGCATTGTTACAATGGCAAGGTATACGAAGATTACCTATAAGCTAGCAACAGGAGATATAATGGGAAATCACACACAATAGGAGAAAGAATGCAACAGCTGAAATCTACAGAATGAGCTTAGCAGGATCCATATATCACGTATGGCAGGATAGAACCTGAGAATCTTTCAAGCTAAGAGTAGAAATGCAACAGCATTGATCATAGCTATTGTTCAAGAAATACACTGTAGAGGAAAATTGAAGCAGAAGCTAGCAAGACATTTGCGAGAGTTAGATTACTACTCGTGTGTTTAACTGATGTATGCTAGCATTAGAGCTATATCCTGGTAGTTAAGGTAGGATAGTGAAGTCGATACACCTGGGGCTGTATGTCCAGTGTGTATTTGCTATATCTTTCTTCTGTTTTTTAAATATTATTTGGTAACTAAAATCGTTACTTACCAAAAAAAACCAAAGGCAGATTTAGGATTTTTAGATCATAGGTGTATCATCAACTTTAATGTAAAATTGATGCTTGTCATAAGGTCAAGTGATGAAAAAAATATGTATTATAACTCAAAAATTTTATTTTGCACAGTATTAGATATCCAAAGAAATAACTATATATAATCTTATTAATCTAAATTTGTGTTTTTCATTAATACTAGTTTTTCGGGACGTGCGTTGTATACCGAATAAAGTTATATATGATTTTATAATTAACACTAATAATAGTATTTTAAAAATGTATTTAGTAAGTAATTATAAATGAAAGAATAAGGTTCATGCAAGTTTTGGTGAATTATAAATATGGATTCTTGCACGATGAATTGTTTATCAAGGTTAAACTGATTGAAAATCATCTTAATTATGAAGATGAGCCGTGAAAATTTAATTAGATAGATATTATTTTCTTTACTTAATTCAATTTGATTTTAACTTTCAAATTTCAAATTATCGAATGATACATCTTTAGCTAGCAAAATAATTATGCGCACGGAGTTTCATCAATTATTTTCCACCGACGACTTTCTCTTCTAAGTTTGTTTCTTGGAGTTAGACGTCTTATTGCACAATTCATAGGTTGCACAAAAAGTACAACTAAAGAAATATGAATTATTATTACTTGGGATTAATTTCTGAAAGATCGTGATATATTTGTCCTTAAATGTGTAAATTTCTTTTCTTGAAAATTTCATTCATTTATCAGCTTAACCTTGAAAGAGGTAAGATTAAACCAAAAAATATTATTAAATGCTCGGCTATTTTTGTGAAATTATTTATCTTCCAATTACAAATACTGGTTTAATTTGATACATTCCCTCACGGAATAAAATACATATTGAAAGCTCATAATGAAACTTCTTAACACAAAAGATGTATTTAGAACTTTTTGCGACTTATAATTAACTATATGATGATGATTAGTTGTTCTCTTAAATTCACATAAGAAAAAAATATTGTTCTATTAATAGTAAGAATAATATATTCTAAAATGTAAGAAAACAAAGAAATTCAATCCATTAGTTATGGTATTAAACATATCTCCATTTTCGTATTCTGCTGATATAAAGCCCTAATAATCAATATATATTCTGCTTCTTTGATCGCACTTTTATCATTTGAGTCAATGCAATTTCACCCTTTTTAATGCCATTCCAAAATACTATTTTTTTTCAATATAAAAGAAAATATAAATATTTTATGACAAATAAAGTAGCATACGTACATATATTTTTGGTGTATAAAGTAACATTATGTACATATATGCATGCAGACATACCTATACAATGAACTTCATTATTATACATTTATTTTGAGAGTACAATATATAAGGCATGAATTACATTTTGAAGATGTCTTTATGTTAATTAGTTAGTACATTAATGGCCATTTAGCTCTTTAAAATTATCTAGAACAATCATTTTTCTTTCATTTGTAAAAGAAAAGTTATTTAACTATGCTCATAGCACTTAGAAGGTTAATCAACCAGATTTTTCAAACTTTTAATTGTCAAATATCTATTTTATCCTCTAAATTATCAACTTTTATCTTCTTCTTTCTTTTTTACTTTTAAAATATTATGATTGTTTTCTTNTAGTTATGGTATTAAACATATCTCCATTTTCGTATTCTGCTGATATAAAGCCCTAATAATCAATTTATACTCTGCTTCTTTGATCGCACTTTTATCGTTTGAGTCAATGCAATTTCACCCTTTGTAATGCCATTCCAAAATACTAGTTTTTTTCAATATAAAAGAAAATATAAATATTTTATGACAAATAAAGTAACTTACGTACATATTTTTTTGGTGTATAAAGTAACATTATGTACATATATGCATGCAGACATACCTATACAATGAACTTTATTATTATACATTTATTTTGAGAGTACAATATATAAGGCATGAATTACATTTTGAAGATGTCTTTATGGTAATTAGTTAGTACATTAATGGCCATTTAGCTCTTTAAAATTATCTAAAAAAGCCATTTTTCTTTCATTTGTAAAAGAAAAGTTATTGAACTATGCTCATAGCACTCAGAAGGTTAATCAACCAGATTTCTCAAACTTTTGATTGTCAAATATCTATTTTATCCTCTAATTATCAACTTTTATCTTCTTATTTCTTTTTTACTTTTAAAATATTATGATTGTTTTCTTTTTTTAAACTACATTATGGACTTACCTATAGGACAAATATATTTAATTTATAAAATAAAATAAAAAATTCTAGCTTATATAATGTCAGAATAATAATATAATTGAGCATACTCTTCAAATTATTATTACGAACAAATTTTTTCTAATTAGTTTTTTACTATGCTCAATATTTTAAAATTCCAATATTTTACATGCTTAAATACTATTTTTATTTTTCAAATTTATTTTTTAAATGTTTATTCTATAGGTAAGTCTATAATATGAATTAAAAAGAATGAAATCATAATATTTAAAATTTAAAAAAAAGAAAGAAAGATAAAAGGTAATAATTTAGAGGATAAAATAGGTATTCTGCAATCAAAAGTTATAAAAATCTAGTTGAGTTACCTTCTGAGTGTTATAGGCATAGTTAAATGACTTTGTTGCTACAAACGAAAGAAAGATGACTTTAGTAAATGATTTCGGATAATCGAATAATTGAGTGACCATTTGAGTAATGAACTCGATAATTAGCTGCATATGTTTATCTCAACAAGGAAAATATGAATGCTCAACATATTCGGCATGCACATTATGCTTATCAATAAATAATACAAAATTCTCAAAATCACATAATTAATACTTACTAAATGTTTGCCAAGTAATAAAAAGTTGAACAAAAAGTACAGGTAGAGTTTAGAGCAATCGAAGTATGATTAGCATGAAACATATCCCAAAATATAGCCTTAAAGAAAGGTAGAGTTTAGAGCAATCGAAGTATGATTAGCATGAAACATACCCCAAAATATAGCCTTGAAGAAAGGGTTAGGAGTGATGCGATCATATCATATTTTTGTATCTAATAACTCTATATAGTTGTCATAAGAAAAAAAAATATAGATAGAAGAACAAAATCTACAATTATAATGCAACCAAAGAAGTATAAAATACCATACAGAAAATAGATCGTATCTAGCGCAACTTCCTTTGGGGTTCAACTGATACTAAAAGAAGACTCCACCTAATAAATTGGGATATTGCTACATTACCTAAAAGCCGGGGAGGGCTTGGTATTCCCAATGCAACAGCAAAAAATTCAGCGCTACTCTCTAGCTTAACATGGCGATTCTACTCACTCAGACCAACTTTGGGTCAAAATATTAAAGGAAAAATATAAAAAGCGCCAATCCCTTAATGATCTAAAGTGAAAAAATACAGACTCTTATGTCTGGAAAAGCATTACCAAGAATTTAAAATTCTTCAAACATGGAGTAGGATGGAATATTGGAACAGGTACGACCGTAAGAATTTGGGAGGACAACTGGATCAATTCAACAAACTCACTGCGCCATTTCATCCAAGGCCCACTCACTCAAACAGACTATTCTTTAACCATTGACAACATTCTTTCCCCAAACCACCATTGGAACCTTAATTCACTCTCCATGGAAGTACCCACTAATTTAAACCACCTGATCACCGCCACCCACATACTACAGTCCGAACCAAAGAGAGATTCCTTCTTCTGGAAGTTCACCAACTCGGGATCTTTCTCAACAAAATCCACCTACCTAACCCACCTAGAACAATTAGGGAAATCACCATCATCAATGCATCCTTTACATAATTGGGTTTGGAAAATAGAAGCTATTAACAAAATCAAATTTTTTCTTTGGCTCCTTGTAAATGATAAATTACCAACAACCACTAATCTAGAAAACAGACATATTATCCAGACCGGCTCTTGTGCTTCATGTCAAAACTCTCCGGAAATAATTTCTCATATATTCGCTTCATGCTCCAACGCTACATCGATATGGGCGAAGTTTAACATTCTTACTCCTCCATCTAACTTTGAACAAACTCTTTCTGATTTATGCACGACAACAAAACTTACCTTCTGTAATAACCATAGCCTTCCATTAAAAATCCTTACCCCCATAATCTTATGGACCATTTGGAAGAATAGGAATCAAAAACTATTCATAAATTCCGATAAACCCCTCACCGTTCACGAAATAATTTTCCAAACACTTGAATATCAACACTTAGCCATTCCCTGTCAACACAAGCCTCATAAACTAACTGTATCAATTAAATGGACACCTTCCCCAAAGGGTTATTACAAACTAAATGTTGATGGTGCTTTCGACCTTCTTACAAAAATGGGAGGGGAGGGGGAGGAATTTTTAGAAACCACTATGGAGAATGGAGACTTGGGTTTTCTTCTCACAACTATGCACACTCTGCAGTACACATGGAACTCCTAGCTCTTTACAATGGGCTAAAGATAGAAGTATTTAACTCTATAATTCCACTGATTGTGGAAACAGACTCACAGGTATTACTCCGAATGCTTGAATCAGATAATCTATTTTTCTCACACATTTTACATGATTGCAGACATCTACTGGAGCGGCTTGGGAGCCCACGGATGGACCATATATATAGGGAAGCTAACGGCGCTGCGGACAAGCTGGCCTGCTATGGGAAAGGCAGGGACCCAGAAGATAGAAGAAATGTTATGATATTCCCATGCCTACCACCTTTATTATATCTGTACTTGAAAATGACACATTTGGAACTGGGACTCCACTACCAATTCCAACCATGTAATAATTCTATCGTTTTATTTAATAAAAGTTTCTCTCATTAGCAAGAAAAAGAAGAAGTACAAACATGGAATTCTTTTTGAGTGAAGAACATTCTCTCAAGGAATTTCAATTGTGCTCATATTCATTGCCATAGGAATTGGGTTCTACCACACTAAGCAAAATTATGTAGTAAGCATCTCAATGGTTTTTCCCTATCTTTGGTAAGCGGAATGGGGTTAATGATAGATACAATACATGAGTTATTTGTGATAATTATTTACTCACATAAATTTAAATTCTTTCCGATCGACTCCAGTCCGATCATTCTTATTGAATCAATGCTCACATTGTTCATATATTAATACTTTCTAATGCATCATAATCAAAAAGCGAATAAATTACTTGCGGCTATATTTATATTTTATAATTAATTATTTTTGAATTGATTGATTTATAAATTTAGAAAAATGCAAAAAGTAGAAAGATTTGAATGGAAATATGGAAAGACAAAAATCAGCACTGTTACAGACATATAATTGTCATGTCGTTTGATTCGTTAGCTTTACATTGGATATAAGAAGAAGTACTAGACATGAAATTTTAGTTAAAAGAAATATCGTAATACTCGCTCAATTTCTTCACTTTTGCGTATCAATAGACATAAATTAAGAAAGCACTCGGTACAAATATGATTACATAAACTTGATAATATTATGGATATAATCTTCTTTTAACATTGCATTTGATTATGCATAAATTAGTTGTGGCTTGTGACCCTTCATGAAGAGGTACATAGGTTATTTGCTGTTAGTTATTTTTATATTTTGTATTAATAGAGTATTTAAGTTAGTTAGAAGGATATTTTAGTAATTTAACTTTTGACTCAAGGGCTTCCCACTTTTAATATAATATAGATGAGTGAGTTTATGTTAATTAGCCTCGGGTAATAATTTTATGTTAGCTTCATCCGAAGACTAACAAGACTTCTAAATCGAATTATTCCTAAAACAATTAAGAGATTAAGCACACCCAAATATGGCTACAAGTAGTACAATCATATCCCTAGGTAGAATCTATAAAATGAGGGTTAAAACCTCAAATTCTTGTTAATTAATCTTTTCCAAACCCAAATTATCTTTTCCAAAATTAATTTGAAGTTAATGGGAGAGTCCTAGGTTAGTTAATCCTTTTGGAAACATTAAAGAACAAGAATAATTAATGAAATAATAACTCACTTCAATATAAATAAAAACCGTTCAATACATAAGCATAACGAGGTATTTAATCCACACTTTAAATATGAATATTTTCATAAACAAGATTCAAGTGTTGGAAAAAATACTACACACTTAAATATTCAATACAAAGCAAGGAAATGAATAAACGAGCATAAATGAGTAAGAAATTCTCAACCAAAAGCTTCAAATCTTCAAAACCCAAGTGTATGTGCAAGAACACTAGCTTCCAAAACTTGTCTTCTCTAGTCTAAAGACTGAAAATAAGCCAAAGATATTTTACAAATGAGTTAGATTGGGTATTAAATAGCTTGGGGCCAAAAGATGTGATATTATATAGAAGCACCCAGAACTGAAGCGCGATTTTCGCATTTGCAAAGCAGTGTTCGCATTTGCGAACACTGGCTTTCCAATTCACTATCGCATTTTCGACAAAGACTTCGCATTTGCAAAGTTTGACTATCTGGTTTGACTTCGCATTTACGAAGTCTTTCACATTTGCGAGCCCAACTTGGCTGGGTTGACTTCGCATTGCGGAGTACTTCTTCGCATTTGCGAACATTGCTTTGTTTGCATTTCCCACTTCTATGTCGTAATTGCGACATCTGAGGCCTTTTCCCAGATTTTCTTCTTTCAACTTCTTTTTGACTCGTTTTCACTTGGTTTCTAAAAGATCACTTCTAAATCACATAGAACCTATAAAATAGAAGTAAATGGCATTATACACATGATTTTATCAACTAAACATAGCAAAAATCTAAGATTAAAGACGAGATAAGTTGGTAAAATACCAACTTATCAGTTGTCTTCACCCCTTATTCACGTTCCGACGTAGCATCTTTCGCATCTTCATCTTCTTGAGAATTGCCATCACTAAGAGATATGTGATAACACTATGAACCCTTATCATCATCCTCGATTAGATATGACGTATCATGCTCGCTTTCTGCGCTAACATGATACGAAACCACATTTTCTTTGTCTGCATCGCATTCCTTGGTGTAGATCATAGTGTACAACTTTGTCTTTAGTACTTCTTCACATGAAACCAAAAGTTTTGTTTGTTGCCTCATTCCAGAAGGAAACAAACTTTGCAAATCCTTAGAGATGTTTTGGATCCTGAGAGAAGCGAGTGTTCTTATGTTTTTGTAATCTCTTTGGAATTTGATATTCTTTTTATTTAATAGACCTAATATCTCAAATATGGAAGTCCGCACAGTTGGTTGTACAAGTATATCAAAGACGAATGTCCTGTTGGAAGTAGCAGATTTATCTTCAATAGTGATATAGTTGTTGCTTGCCCTTCATATGGAGATGCAAACTAGTGAGGGTTGTTTGTATCCAAAACCTTCATGCGGTTTACTTGTAGTATATTTTGATGGGATCTTTCTTAAATTTGATGGTTCATTGGGGCTGCATCCATCCTTCACGAATAGATTGTAATCATTGGGATCAAAATCTTTATTTGTACACTTCGTAGAAAGTGCCCTTGCAACAGACGTTGGGCCAGGAACCCTCCATGCAACTTTGAGGAAAACTTTATTTCCTTAATTCGTTTGATCAGAAGAGTTAGCCCCTTTAGCACATTAGTTTGGAGGTGGATGATTTCCTTCCTCTCTCATTATATTTGATACATAATAAAAGTATGAGCTACCTTCTTGCTAGAAGAAATGATGCTCCCTCTATTAGATTTATTTGGATTAGGGTGTGCCTCTCAACAACGATTTTAACTTTACTAGCAGTCAGCTCAACTCTTTTAGTTGTGAACTCGTCATTCTTTCTCTTTGTGACATCATCAGCGTTTACTACCTTCACAACATGGTTCTTCAAGTAGAACTTTGCATCAGCGAAGTGTGACTCAACCTCGATGAATGGCTTGTCATCAGGAACTATCTTCTTCTCCACCCTTGTAGTACTTCAAAAACTAATGGTAGGTGGATGGGAACACTTTACTCTCATGTATCCAAGGTCTTCCAAGTAAGACATTGTATGAAGTCTTTACATCGATCACTTACAAACCATGAACTTCATTTAATATCTCCAATAGTGATCGCTAATTTATTGAGCCTATGAATCTTTCCCCCCTTAGTTGAATCCTTGAAACATCAAGTGGATTTTCGAGTGTTCGTCCATGGGAATCAAAGTTCCTTTACGATGCGAATTAGAAATATGTTCATTGAGGATCCTCTATCCATCAAAATTCGATTTACCATTTCATCGTGCATATAGACAACAATGTATAATGAGCGATTATGAGGAGTTTCACATAGTTGGAGGTCATTATTCGTGAAAAATGTGACTTTTTCCTTGAAAGCATTAACTTCCGAGGAATGGAATTGATGAGCTTTTGAAGTTGGTACCAAGGGTAACTCATCACTATTTTCTTCTCTTTTATTATCATTGCAACAAGAGGCCGTGATATCATCATAGGAAATCTTCGTGCGGAACCAACTTGTAAAGAACTCCACCAAGGTCTATGGGTGTCATGGCTTTTGATAGTAGTGTACCTCGACTTTTTCTTTCTTCAGATGATTAATTGGATTTTGTTTCCTCGATATTTTCACCATCATTTTTCTTGTTAGTTGTTTGATTGGTTCTTTTTGCACACCTCTATTGTGGCAACTACGATGAGTCACCAAGGCCCAACCATCATCATCAGGTTGATAAACTTCACCTTTGTGTTTCTCCAATAATTCTACATCTTTACTTTCCTTGAATTTGTATAATTCATCTAGATTGGATGAGCCAAAGGCGGTAGAAACTTGATTTGTACTTGCCTCTTCATCTTCAAGCACGATTTTGTTTTCTTGAGACAACTCTATAACTTTTTTTTTTAAGACAATCCGCTACTCAAGAGAGTGACTTACACGTTGATGATATTTGAGTAATTTTGATCATTTGTTTCCCAACTCCATTTGCCCTCTTCATCTGATGAAGTTCAATGAGCTTTAGCTCGAGAAGTTCTTCAAAAATTTCGAGCACATCAGAATCCAAAAATGCGTACTGATTTTCATGAATTTCTTTTAGGGTTAACTTTCCACATGGATTCTTTTGAAAAGAGTTGATTTCATACTCTATTTCTTGATTACCTTCGTCATGGACATAAGTGATGTATTGACATTCATAGTTTCTCTGCCTTCAGACTTCGGCACGAACTTGTTCCATCTTTTGATATCTTACTTATCAATCCCTTTGTGAAGCTCGTAGACCATCAACCTTCTATTTCCAGCAGATGCCATGCTTAATTCCATGTCATGAGAACGATCAAGTTCTTCGAATGCACTAGTCTTAATGCCTTGCCAGATGTAACAGAATTCCCAATACATGACTTGGATGCACATCTCTATGCCAGAACCTTCGCTAATCCTATCTTTGCAGTTGAAGCTTGCATTCCTCTATCGATTGATAAAGTCGATAACTGGTTCATCCTTCTGTTGACGAGTATTTATAAGGTCTACCATGCTCACAATGCACCTTGTGCAATAAAGTAATAGAGAAACTCTTGCTCTAGTTAATCCCAGCTATAAATAGATCCTGCCTTGTGGTCTGTATACCAATCAAAAGCTTCTCCTTCCAGCGAGCGGACAAACTGTTTGAAGAGGTAATCTCTATAAGTCTAAACGTTGTTGCATATCTCAACAAAATGCGACACATGTTGCTTTGGATTGCCTTTGTGGTAAAACGATTGACATTTTGGAGGTTGATAGCTGGCATACATCTTTAACATGTCAATTCTTGCAGTGTATGGCTTTGCGTATGTAAAAGAGGACTTAGAAACAACTTTGTACTTATTTTTAACAGCCCTTTCAATGAATTCCTTTAGTTGATTGATTGGAGTCATTCCTTCTGAAGAGACTCGGATTGCCTTGGTTGACACAACTTGTCGTGGTGGAGGATCAATCTCTTGAACTTTAGGGCACTTTCCAGGTGCATGACTGGATTGTACTTCTATCATATCGTAACTCTCACTCTATCTTTTAACTTGTCAATTCGAGCATCTTTATTTTGCATGTAATTGGTCAAGCCAACAATTGCTTCTGTCAAGTTTGCTAAATGATCCTCATAATGGAAGAATAAGTCACCATTGCTTGAATGTTTGTTGTCACGACCCAAATCGGAAGGCCGCGACGGGCACCCGGTGCCTTACTCAACCGAGTACCAATATAATGTATCTTTCCGATCACACCGTCATGGGTAAATGGGGCAGAAGGACCATCATGAGAAAACCAAAATAAACATAAGGGAATACTAGACATAAGATGGCCCAACATGATATAGAAAATTATACATGTGACATACGGGCCTATAAGACCGACATGATTATTTGTACACTCAAAACATAGGCTGGCAAGGCCATACAATCAACCATATACATGACATCTGTCTACAAGAATCTAGTGTAGATAAATGTCATAAATGTCGAGACAGGGCCTCTCCATACAATCGGTACATGTCCAAATCATACTGACCTAATAGGCAACTCCGGAGCAAGTGGAGTGCACCAACACCTTCCGCTAAGCCGATACCCTACACGGAGGGCTGTCAACCAGTCTATCGGGACATGCTGGCCTGAAATGTAGTGTCCCTAGGAAAAAGGGATGTTAGTACAAATAAAGTACTGAGTATGTAAGGCATGAAAAGAGTTATATAAAAGACATGAAAGGAGATGGAGTAAAGGACTTAAACTGTAAGTTTGAATAGCTATGTGAATCGTGAAACATTTATAATGTCTTGCAAATGCATATCATGCATAGGTATATGTGTATATAACATCGTCAAGCCTCTGAAGGCATCCCATCATATCATCTCGGCCTCACTAGGAAAAAAATCGTCAATGTATACCAGCTGGTGGTGTGTATATAACTCCATAACATTTCTCCATACTTCATATACATATAATATACGCGTATATAACGCCATCTGGTCATTGGTCAATATATATGTATAAATGAATTCAATACATAATGATGTAAGTCTATAAGAATGTCATAAGATCAATATGCCTTCGATTAATATAAAAAATAAACTTTATCAACTTACGTATTTTCTAAGACCCACGAACAGACGATATGATAATAGGACATACGGGGAATCAAGAACATAGGCAACCCTAGTACTTTTAAGAATAGAGTCAATTGTGAAAGTTACGCATTTGCCCGTTTCATTTGTATCATATGGATCATGCCAAAAGGGAAATAAGGGATAGCCTTAACATACCTTATAGAAATCCGTCCAATAAAAATTTTAAAATCAGCTCAGTGCACCTTAATCTACTACAACGACAGTGAAGCTATTTTCAAGCTACAAATGACTCTCTCATTTATGTACTGAAAGTAACTTAATCTGTAAAAACAAACGGGAAATATTTCCCCATATTTTACTGCTTCCTCAAGCCTAAGATAGAGGATACAACAACACACTACAATTAGCAACTCATAAACAGCATAACTACAATTCGGGACCTTTAATAAAACAAAAAGCCCAAATATACCGTAACACACCCAATCAATAAGTTGTCAATTAGCTTGAAATTACAACAATGAGCAACCAGACCACTATCCTAGCACATGTGAAGTTTATCCATACCCTTTATCCTTTAAAATTCCATAAATAAGCAGCACAGGAGTCCAACACGAGTGGACTACAAAACAGTCCACTACAAGTACAATAAATCGAACTTACAGCTTCCGATCATCGTCCGTGAGTTATAACTATTAGGAAATGAATTTATCAACCTTACTTGAGATTTAAAAAGAATAAATAAGGAAATTAGGTGTTTTATTAACCATGAAGTACCTTCCATAACTCACACTACAAAGAAAAAGAGAGGCGGTATAATGATACTTACGTTGTAGGGATCGTACTAATGTTATCGCTTCTTGATTTCAAACCCGAGATGTTAATCCTTTTTGATACCCTTGAAGATGCTTAAGGGTAAGTTTATGGGTCTTCTGTTTTCGTTTTCTATGTAAAAATGAATAAAAATAATACTTAAGGCATATATATTCACTTTTGAAAAGTCACAAAGGTTCTAGCTTGGCACCATAGCATTGGCCCTTCTTCATACGCTTATAACTTTTTATCCGGACGTTTTATAAATAAATGGTTAAGAGTGTTGAAAACCAGATTAAATGACCTTAAATTTTTTTTATAATATGTCCCAAAAAGACCTCATACAACAGATAAAATGTATATCCCAAAAAGCTTCGTTACAAAGCAAATCCTTAGTCAGTTTTTCCACAACTTAAATCTAATTTTTTCCAAACATTATATTTTATATCCAAACATCATATATAGATAATATTAATTTAAACTCATGATTAACAAGTCTAGTATTCATTATACATCTCCTTGGGACGCAAAGGGTGTAACACTAAACTTGTCGACTTTTGACGAAACTTATTTTCTTCAATTCATTTAGCTTCTAAGCTTTCCAACCCTATTGGTACATGTTCTTCATGATCTTAAATATTTTTAACCTCTAAAGTAACATGATTAACTTAATTCATTTACTTTCAAATTCGATCTCATTTCTAAGCTTATATCAAATGACTTACGACGTACTCTCACGTACGAAAACATGGGGTGTAACATCATTCCCCCTTTGGAACATTTATCCTCGAATGTTGACTGATGCGCTTATCAGTCTCATAACCTATATCTCTTATTAATACTTTAGTAATGTCCTTGTTATCTAGGCAACTATTCTTTCAATAAATCCAAAGGCCAGGGTATTCCCACCTTTAGTCCTCTTTCTCACACAACAAACTGTGGTCGAAATTCTTCCAATCTCATAAATGTTGCTACCTTCTGTCATGCAACCTCAATGAATTTGTCCTTGTTTGTGTGCCTATGCGACTCTTCTCTCCTTTTTCCTCCATCTTTTAGTGAATCTCTAGGCCTCACCTTGTGAACATATACAGAACTATGAAACCTCTTACATAATACATTGTCACTAGGGCTCACGTCTCGTCGGGGAACATCTGAAGTTATTTGCCTGATCCACCTAAGGACAATACTATACTTCAACAACTGTATTTCATAGCTTCCCAACGTTATTCATCTTATAAGTGTATTCTAATCTTGTTCAACTCATGAAATCCATTTTCTTTAAATAATTTCTCATCAAAGACATAAACTTCATCCCCTTATCTATCACAATTACACCATTATTCTACTACCAAGCAACATTTTCATCTCTCCTAATTTCTCCTACTCTTAGACTCCTCCAAGTTCATTCGGATTGTACCGAGCTTTCCATAACTTAAAAAAACCATCAACTCTATTGTTTTTATGGGTTTAATCCTGAGGACTTACCTATTCTCGTTACCTTCTCAGTCACCTTTTCTTATCCTTACTCCTATCTACCTAATACCTTGTCGCTCTATGATACTTTATCATGTGACTTACACTTGTTTATTTATAATACTCGCAACCTTCCTTTAACTTGCTATCACTATAAATTTCCTTTCGTGCCTTCTCAGTTGTCTTTAAATGTAAGCAATTACTTTTCTTGGTCGTTCTGCCACTTGTTGCATGAATACTTGGCTTATCTTATTGGCCACAAACACTAGAATTTCCTGTAACTCATATGATCTCAAATAACACCTTTAATTTTTTTCCCATTCATTAGCCGCGATAGCTGCCACTTTCTTATAGAGTGTATACAATATTGTAATGGTACTGTTGTTACAAGACCATTACTTCTTCAAGTTAATATGCTTAGGTTGAATCCTTCTTCCTTATTTCCTCAGCTAGCCTTTCATTGTAGTACTTAGGGGAGTCATGTGACTCCTGTAAAGGTGCAAGCTTATTACATTGTATACCTGAAGAAATTTTTGATGTTCTCACTCGCCTATAATTATCTTTAGTTACTTACCTCCGCGCCCTTGTGCTCAATAGTGTTGCTTCTAAACTGAAATTTTTTATTGTCTTCCTAGTGGCACTCTTTTTTATTTTCGTAACACTTATACAGTACTTTTAACCACCCCAACTCCTATCTGAATATTTCTCAAGGATTACGACATCATATTTGCGACACTAAATTCACTAGGTTGGGGCTCAATGTGTTCATCTTGCACAATCTACTGATTTGTTTGTATCCTCTTGTCTAGCCATAACTAGGCTCTTCCTGAATCAACTACTACCTACTCGTTGGTCCATTCTCATTAGCTCCCGCACTGGCTTCTAATGTATCAGGTGTCCATTCACACTTATTTATCAATAACATCCTGGACATAATCTCTTACTACCTCTCCCCGGCATCGTGCTTGCATAATGTTCAAGAGTCGTGACGTATCTGTAGGATCTGAATAAATGTAACCTCGTCCCTTTCGCCTTTTTACCACATTATTCCTTTACCATTCCATAGTTATTTGAACCACTTATCTCTGACTTAATACCATATCACACCATCTTCCCCCCTTTAAGGTAGTACTAAGATTTAGTGCTAGGACGATCTACCTATAGATGTTTTACCTCTTAATCTTTGGCGTCCCTTACTCGCCTTACGGTAACCCTTCTTTACCATGGATAATTGAATTCCTTAAGCACAAAGGTGACACCTAGTGTAACTGGCACGCTTAGTCCTTTAAGCTTAACTCTGCTCACAGTGCTTGCTTTACGGAAGTGTCTACCTGAATGAACTTTAAAGGTTATTATTTTGTTGTCCATTCTATTATTGCCGGAACACTATCTTTGAAATTTTGACGATGCCGACTATTATCAAATCTTCTGATCCCTAATTTATGTTCAGTTTATCTGGTTCACTAGCCCATATTGATTTATATTACTTCGAGGGTCTAACTTTTTCTTATGGTAATCACGTTGGAGTCACCAACTCATTTCTCGAAATAGGGATATGACTTTATGGCTTATACTATTTCATTGTCCCAATGCATGTCATCTTTTGTCTTTTCATTTACATGATTATAGACTCTATAATCCATTTCATAATTCGATTTAGCGTTGTCATATATTTATCACATATTGCTAGTTATGCCTCATTTACTCTCTTCTTATTCTCCTGCTAATATTTCTGTCTATCACTTTATTCTGAAAACTTCAAAAAAACATTCTTTCACTTTAGCTCCCTTTGCCTTATCTCACTGGCTCTTCGGGTTGCCTAACATTCTTTTTTTGACTAGGAACGGGATCCATACTAAGGTAAATATTTACCTCTTCTAGGATGTCAGTGCCAATCATCTATATTTTTTTCTGGACATTTTAGTATATCACATCTAAATGTACTAATCTAGAGATCACCATCGAGGTATCTCACAAGGAGAACTATTATCACGTTTGCAATATCTTTTGGAAATGTCAGCTAATGCTAAAACTCCATCCACCATTTTGGGTTACTCTAACCCTAGCTGGATCCTGATATCCCATCCTTGTCTTAAACAATATCTATAGCTCCCACAGAGCATAACTAAGATGGGTGTGGCCAATTGAACATACCTATATTTCTCTTGAAGGTAACTCAGAGTACTTATATTTCCCTGCCTGAATTGCAAAAATTGATAATTTTCACTAACTAGGTACCTCGTACCCTTCTTTACCTTGCTTCTTTTTCTTGTTAAAACTTGTATCTACCTTCTGGTTCTCTTGTTGCTTTTTAAACCATATTTGTGGATAGATATTCATGTCTTAGGGATCTCTATCAAGAAGCTTAAACGTCTTAGTACACACCTAATCTACTGAAGACCTTACATTTATTCTTTTTAAGCATGATGCAAAATTGAGTTCCTCTAACTCAACTCTTCAAACAACCACATTCAATCTCTTACAATCTGACTCTATGGATGTAAGTATCATTGTATTACAAATAATGTATAAATAAGGAGTTCTAATTCTTATAATTGATCCCTACCACATGATCTAGAGTAAGAAAAAAGAGTGACAGTCCTAAATGCCCTGTAACCTCCCTCTTATAAGTGTGGTGCATAACACACCCATAAACAAGAATCTAGTAGACACGCGTTGTAGACCCCATATAACATAACTGATATGATACCACCTTTTTCACGACCCAAATCAGAGGGTCGCGACGGGGCACCCGGTGCCTTACTCAATCGAGTACCAATGTAACGTATCTTTCCTATACCACCATCACAGGTAAATGGGCCAAAAGGGCCGTCATGAGATAACCAGAATAAAACATAAGGGAATACTAAACATAGGATGACCCAGCATGATATAGAAACTTTACATGTGACATACAGACCTATAAGACTGACATGATTATTTGTACACTCAAAACATTGGCCGACAAGGTCATACAATTATCCATTTACATGACATCTGTCTACAAGCCTCTAAGAGTACATAAACGTCATAAAGGTCGGGACAGAGCCCTGCCATACCAATAGATACAAGTCCAAATCATACTCTCAAAATAGGCAACTCCGGAGCAAGTGGAGTGCACCAACACCTTACGCTGAGCAGATAGCCTATGAAGAGGACTGTCAACATATTTATCGGGACCAGCGGGTATGAAACACAGCGTCCCCAAGCAAAAGGGATGTTAGTGAAAATAAAGTACCGAGTATGTAAGGCATGAAAAGAAGTATATAAAAGATATGAAAGATACATAGAGTAAAGGACTCAACCTGTAAGTTTGAGTAGCTATGTGAATCGCGAAACATTTATAATGTCATGCAAATACGTATAAATGTCATATCATGCGTAGGTATATGTGTACATAACATCATCAAGCCTCTATGGGCATCCCATCATCTCATCCGGCCTCAGTGAGCGAAATCGGCAACGTATGCCAACTGATCAAATGGTGGTGCATAAATAATGCCATAATCTTTCCTCATATCCCATATACATATAATATATGCGTATATAATACAATTTGGTCATGGGTTGCCTTCCCTACTCATTTTGTTTTTATTCAGAACCCAGTGTCACCACTCTATCTCACTATGGACATTCTGCTGGAGAAGATTACTGGACCACATTCTCTCGTATTACTACCTTGTTTTGTTGTGCCAAAAGGAAGTAAAAGCGTACTTTGCTGCTAATCTGCTAGCTATCTAGCAGTATTTCCTATTTTTTGACTTACTTCTTTCTCTTTTTGTTTTTGGGTTTTTTTTCAGTGATGTGTACCTCTGTGGTTGAAGAAAGAGAGGAGGGGGAAATACATGTATAAATGAATACAATGCATAATGAAGTAAGACAATAATATCTCTCAGAATGTCATAAGATCAATGTGCCTTCAGTTAATATCACAAATAAACTTTATGAACTTATATATTTTCTGAGACCCATGAACAGACGATATGATAATAGGCCATACGAGGAATCAAGAATATAGGCAGCCCTAGTACTTCTAAGAATAGAGTCATTTATGAAAGTTACGCGTTTTCTCATTTCGTTTGTGTCATATGGATTATTGCAAAAGGAAAGAAGGGATAGATTTAACATACCTTATAGAAATCCGTCAAATAACAATGCTAAACTCAGTTCACTGCACCTTAATCTACAACAACAATAGTGAAGCTATTGTCAAGCTACGAATGACTCTGTAATTTATATAAAAAAGTAACTTAATCTGTAACAAAACGGTCAACATTTCCCTTGATTTTACTGCTTCCTCAAGCCTACTATAGGCGAGACAAAAACACAATACAATCAGCAACTCAAAAACAACATAACTAAAAGTCGGGACATTTAATACAACAAAAAGCCCAAATATACCATAGCACACCCAACCAAAAAGTTATCAATGCAGAAGTTGCAACGACGACCGACCAGCCCACTATCCTAGCACATGTGGCATTTATCCACACCATTTATCCTTTCAAACTGCATAAATCAACAGTAGGTGTTTCGATCAATGTCCCGTGATTTCTGACTATTAGAAAATGAATTTATCAACTTTCCTTGTGATTTAAAAAGTTTAAATACAGAAAGTAGGTGTTTCTTAACCATAAAGTACCTTAAAAAACCCACACTACAAAGAAAAAGAGATACGGTATAATGATACTTACGTCGTAAGGATCGTTCTAATTTATCACTTCTTGATTTCGTACCCGGAAAGTTAATCATTTTTGAAACTCTTGTCGAAAGCTTAAGGGTAAGTTTATGGGTCTTCTCTATTCGTGTTCTATTTAAAAATTAACAAAAAGAAGACTTAAGGCATATATATCAACTTTTGAATAGTCAAAGAGATGCTAGCTTGGCACCCTAGCATTGACCCTTCTTCAGACGTTTATATCTTTTTATCGGATGTCGTATAAATGAATGGTTCAAAGTGTTGAAAACCAAATTCCAAGACCTTGAATTTGGTATATAGTATTTCCCAAAAAGACCTCATATAACACGCAAGATTTATTGCTCAAAAAGCTTCGTTACAAGACAAATCCTTAGTCGGTTTAAATATGATTTTCCCAAACTTTATATATTATATCCAAACATACATATAGTCATATTGTGACTTTACACTCATTCAAGTAATGATTAACAAGTCTCATATTCATTATACGTCACCTTGGGACGCATAGGTTGTAACACCAAACTTGTCGACTTTCGACAAAACTTATTTTCGTAAATTTATTTAGCCTCTAAGATTTCCAACCCTCTTTATACTTGTTATTCATGATCTTAAATATTTGTAACCTCCAAGATAAAATGATTAACTTAATTTATGTACTTTCAAAGACGATCTCTTTTCTGAGCTTACATCAATTGACTTACGACATTCTCTCACGGACGAAAACACGAGGTGTAACATCTGTGGTGGATGGAAAAGAGAATAATAGATTGATCCTCAATTGGCTCACACTAGGTGGTGTAAATGTGGATGATCCATCACTTGAATTACCGTTAACTTCCTTTATAGCATAGTTCTTGGATCCGGAGAGATTAAGCAAAGCTAGAGTCTCCTTAATCATTTCAGTAACATTGCTTCCTCCTTCAAGTTGTTTTGTAGAGTATTTTGATCCTTTTGAGGATGAAGATCCAAAAATATGAGTTGATACATATTACATTTGAAGTTTTTGTTGTCCTATAAAGCATGCTTTGCTCTTGTAACTGGTCTAATCCTTTCAAATGTAACATCGAGGATGCTTTCCACATCGGTATAGAACTTGGAATTAGTAGCCTCAGATGACATCGATTTGAGATTGATCTTATTTGAAGCCATTTATAAGTTCTTGAACTTTTATCTTCGAAAATATGAGATAAGAGTAGAGATGGGTGCCTGAATTTGTAGACAACAAACTAGCGTCAAGAAATTAATCGAGACTTAAAATATTGCAACAATTATAGTATTTTTATCTTAAAGAATTTGAGTATTTTAATCTCTATGAATCCTCTGGTTCTTCTTTTTTAAGATCAATTCAAGGACCTTTGAGCTTGATTTTTAACTTATATTCGTTTCTATGAACGATGATCTTGAGTTCAACTAGCACAAGGTCTTGATTCGGTCTCGTACTTCTTGAACCTTGACTGTTCTTTGTTCTTGAGATTGAACTTGATTGATTGAAGCTTGTAGAGAAATTGGTGGCATTTGATCCATGAGCTCTCTCTTTTTTCTTTTTATGATTGTGGTGTCTTTTCTGAATTATGAAGACTCGTATTTATAGTGGTGGGAGATAAGTGTTGGGATGAAACAAACTCTTTCCAATCAATAGTAATTGAAGCGTGACAAGAACGTATTTGATTGGCTGGAATATGCCACTTTTACACTTGGCACAATTTTATTGGCCTTTTAATTTGACTTGGCATATCTTGTAGTTTTGACATGTGGAATGATCCTATTGGCTCTTTCATTTGATTTGGCATGCCATGTCATTTGACACGTGGCATGAAATTAGGCCTCTAGGAAGATGACATCTCGGGCTTCATGAATTGGGCTCATCATCTGTAGCACAATTACATGGGCTAGCTCAATGGATTTTGCCTTATTTATTTAATTCATATATATTGGACTTGGATAATTAATCCCATTAAATTAGCCCATAATATTTTCTTGGACCAATATATCTCATGTCACGACCTGAAATTCCCAGATTCGTGACCGTGATGGAGCCTAACGTTTCACTTGTTAGGCAAGCCAATGTTATAGAACTGTTAAGCCAGATATTATTCAATTTTAATAAATAAAGTCAATTAAGCCATAATGTAATAAAACCAAGTGCGGAATAATATAAATGCCCATAATATTTACTACAATCCGGATCTGGAGTCACAACTCATTAGCTTCTAGGATTTTCTACAAATAGAGTCTGAAAGAAATGTAACTATTTTGAACGAAAAGAAACAGTATAATATGGGAAAATAGAAGGGGACTTCAAGGTCTGCGGACGCCTGCAGATCTACCTCGAGTCTCCAATGAGCAAATCCAAGCTACTACGACTCACGATCCGCTGGGACCAATGCCGAAATCTGCACTAGAAGTGCAGAGTGTAGTATGAGTAAAACCGACCCCATGTACTCTATAAGTGCCGAGCCTAACCTCGACGATGTAGTAACGAGGCTAAGGCAGGTCACTCACACTACAACCTGTACGCAGTATATAATAAAGACAGAAAATGAAATACAAAACGAAATAAGGTAGTCAATTGAAAATAATAGCTACAACCTCAAGAAATAAACCAGCGACGTTCAGAATTACGAATCCTAAGAGTTCAGATGAAACTACCGAAAAACCAACACAACTCAAGGAAATAGAAACACATAGGTTGTTGCAGTGTGTAACCTGATCCCACCGTACATCACATATTCCTCCCTTATTTCACCGTAACAACATTAACAATAATAAATAATAAATAATAAATAAATAGTATATATATGTTGCGGCATGCAACCCGATCCCACCATATAACAATATCAGTGTCGTATTTTACCCTTATTTCACCGTAACAGTCCACTCTTATTCCACTTGTAGCGGCGTGAAATCCAATCCCACCGTAGAGTACAAATTAACCATTATTCCACCGTGAGAGTCTCCACCATGAAAACACTAGATTTTAGGTTGAAATCTTATGAAATGTGATGCAAGATTGAAAGAAAATATGTCAGAATCACTTACCAAAGAATTGGGGAAGAAGAGTGCTTGGGAAAATCGCCTCTAGGGTTTTCATGTTTTGAAAATTTAAAGAATGAGAGAAAATCCTATTTTTTAGCTATTTGATTAGTCGCAAATGTCGCATTTGCGACCTGGGTTTCGCAATTGTGAACCCCATAAATGCAAAGAAACAGTCGCAAATGCGAAGTTCTCTCATTTATGCTATCATCGCATTTGTGATGATTTGTTCGCAAATGTGAACTTTGATCTTCTGCAAATGCGACTGTTTGATCATAATTGCGATCACTGTACCCTCCTTCCCCACTTCGCAAATGCGAAGTCTTGTTCACAAATGCGAAGTCTTGATCGCAAATGCGAACTTGAGGTGCCCCAGCTACTCTTCGCAGATGCGAGGAGTTACTCGCAAATACGAAGCTAGCAGAGGTCGCAAATGCGAAGTCTGACCTCGCAATTGCGAGGTCTGAGGCATGCACTACAATTGAAGCACACCAGGAATGTTTCGAAGTACGAATTCACTCTGTAGTCTATCTGAAACTCACCCGAGTCGTCGGGGCTCTGAGCCAGATATGCACAGAAGTCTAAAAATATCATACGAATTTGCTTGCGCGATCAAATTGCCAAAATAATACCTAGAACTACGAATTTAGCATCAAATCAAAGGAAATTTTTAAGAAATCTCATAAACTTCTATTTTCACAACCGGACGTCCGAATCATGTCAAACCAACTCCGTTTCTCACCAAATTTGACAGATATGTCATAAATATATTATGGGACCTATACCGGGTTCCAAAACAAAAATACGGACCCGATATTAGTAAAGCCAATCATTGGTCAAACTTTCAAAGTCATCAAGCTTTTAAACTTTCAAATTTCAACAAAGTGTGATAACTCGGGCTAGGGGCTTTCGAATTTGATTCTGGGCATACGCCCAAGTCCAAAATCACAATATGAACCCACCGGGACCGTCAAAATTCAAATTCGGGTCTGTTTGCTCAAAACATTGATTGAAGTCAACTCAAATGGATTTTAAGGCAAAAAATTTCATATTTTCTCAATTTTTAAAAGAAAAGCTTTTCCAGAAAAATAGTCGGACTGTGCGCGAAAATTGAGGAGGGCTAACATGATGTATTTAAGGCTTCAAAGCGCATAATTACATTCTAAAATATAAGATGACCTATTGGGTCATCACATCTCGAATTTAAAATATAGTCCAAATTATTTTGTTAATTTAATTCTAATAAAATTATATGCCTAGAGTTAGACAATACAATAACAAGTCAATTTTTATTAGTCTTAGATTTTGTACGCGGTGAAAGTTAATGGTTTTGACCGAAAAGAACCTTATGATCTTTTCTCTCTGTCTTTTAATGTATTAGAGGTGATAAAGTTCATCGATCAATAGATGTCATGCAGTAATATTGGTGTAAAATTCTAGATTCTTATATGCTAACAAATAACATAGACGCACTAAGTTCTAATTAGGGTTAAATTTAAGCGGATATATGTGCTAAATGTATCAGTATATCAGTTGTTATGTAGTACTTGGCTTAAAGTTTAGATGGCAAAGTAAGCTCTTCACCATTATGTCCACAACTAGACAACGTGCGACTTGCCCTCATGTTTATCATATCGCTTCGGTCCAACTTCATGGAAAAAAAAATTCTAGTCAAAGCCCAAAAGAACTAGTATTTCGTAATGTCCTCTTAAAAAATTATGTGATTATACTAGCACCATTTTGATTTATATACTCCACATGAAAGTCACACGGATAAATATAATATAAGTTATTGCCATCAACGTAGAGCTAGTTTATGAACTCCCGAAATCTTGCTAATTATGCCAATATATAAAGGAGGGATGCCTTGATCAACTGATATAGACTAAAGAAAATTAGAACAAAAACATTCCAACAGAAATAATGAGGTCCAGTCTATTAATGTTCATGATTTTGGCTTTGGCCAATTTTACATGTAGAGCGAATTCCCAATTAGCCAAGAACATCTTCTTGCTAGGAGGTCAGAGCAACATGTTCGGTTTAGGAGGTGTTGTAAAGAACAGTTGGGACGGTGTCATTCCTCCTGAGTGTAAACCTAATCCAGCCATTTTCAAACTCGACGCCAAGTTGCAGTGGGTTGAGGCAAAAGAATCTCTACATAATGATATTGACACAAATGTGACATCTGGGATAGGGCCTGGGATGCCCTATGCGAATGCCATACTGAAAAATGATTCGCGTCTCGGGGTATTGGGCTTGGTCCCATGTGCAGTTTCAGGGAGCAAAATAACTAACTGGCAAAAAGGAACTTTCCTCTATAATCAGTTGGTAAGAAGAGCAAAGGCTGCTGTGAGAAGTGGTGGTGTTATTAGAGCTATGCTTTGGTATCAAGGGGAGAGTGATACAGTGAGGAAAACGGATGCTGATGCATATAGAGGAAGGATGCAAAAGTTTGTCACTGATTTGAGAAATGATCTGGGAATACCAAAACTTCTGATTATCCAGGTAAAAAGTCGGATATTCTGTTTAAATTTTAAATTTCTTTTGATCTTAATAAGATTAAAATTTCACTTTTGCAACTTAATTTTGTTTGATATTTATCTTTTTCTTTATAATAATTCATTTTATGGCATCCGTTGGAAAAAATGTATCCTAGCTAACTTCAAGGGGCGCAAAGTGAAATTTAGGCTGCAGAATTAAAGGGATTTGCATTGGTTAACATAAATATATGTTTTTATAGCAGTATATTAAGGAACTTAGTAATTATCCATGTGGTGGAATCTTTTGAAGACTTGAATGATTGTTAAGTACGTTTGATCTACTTCAAAACTCCAGTTGTGCATTATGCGGATATCAGATAAAAAAATTTATTTCAAATACCAGGAATAAATGTTGCTTTTATTGTCTATATAAAAATGCAAACTAATTTAAAAGTAGAATACAACGTGACACGTTAACCCATATGATGTCAACAAAACCTCGACCTTATAAAATTTTGACTATTATATCTGGTTGAAATTTTCAATTTTTTATTTGACAGAACTATGCTTTCAACTTATACTTGAATCAAGGATATTATTGCTCACTCAAGCCCAATTTGTGCGAATCAAACAAATTGTGCAAATAATATTAAATTTTCAAATTACAACATTTTAAAAATGATCAGCCTATTGTGAGTATATACCACTTTGATGTTTATGAGATTGAAAATATGGAAGTTTAACCTAATCTTTTTCTTTTTGGCTTGATATATTTATTATATAGGTGGCTCTAGCTTCTGGAGGAAAGCATTACAAAGGAATAGTGAGGGAAGCTCAATTAAAACTCGGCCTCCCTAACATAATTACTGTTGATGCTCAAGGGTTGCCTCTTCAAAAAGACAACTTGCACCTTACCACTTCTTCCCAAGTCCGCCTAGGGGGAATGCTTGCTGCTGCCTTTCTTCGAACCCTCTGAATCAACTAACCAAAATTCAAAGAATATTCCAGTTGTCTCCTCAACTTTTATATAATAAAAATATTTAAGATAGTAAAATTTCTTGCGAGCTCGCATAAATACTATTTGCAATTGATGTTCTGCAACTTCAACATGCAAATGTAGCATTTGGATCAACAAAGTTATAGCAACTTTAATTTCGAGTATATGGAGCATGAGATTGGGGAGAGAAATGTAACTTCACCCCTTTATGGTTAGTTTTCTGTATTAAGTTTTCCAGTAACGGAAGTGTTTAAAAAGTATTACTAGGACGGGGTGTATATTTTTCTGACACATATACAGTATAGGGTAAAATCGGTTCACATTAAATGCTCGTATAATAGAGTGACACGTGGAACAAGATACAAATGAAAAGCGAGACAGGTGGAAGTCAAGATCGGGGACAACAATCTCGGCGGGCACCGGGAAACCCCCGAAGGGAATGTTGCTCATGAAGACAAATGAAAACCCGTCACCCGATAGCATTCAATGAAGAATACTCTGCAGTATTAAATACATAATCCGCTATAGAGAATATGATATTCATAGTCTGCCGTTATACATTCTTCAATGGCCCCCATAATTATCATTTAAGAGGGGCTTGATCCTAGAACCTTGTTCCTTAGGTGCCACTATAAATAAGAATTTCAACAACCATTGTAAGACCACGAATTTTCTGACAAACTTATGATATATATTGTTCAAATCTCAATAACACTTTATGTTCTTTCTTCTTAATATTATTACTACTGCCTTCAGAAGCTTTGCTCTCGGAACCAAGCTCTCTATTGCCTTATCTCGATTTCAACGCTAAGTCTTACATTCTTATTTAATTTATTTATCATTTTGGGATCAAATCGATTCCCTTGTCTATAAACCACATATAAATTCAGCTGTACCATTTTACGGGTAACTAGTTTGGCGCCCAGCGTGGGCCTTAAATAGTTGTGTATTGAGTTGATCCTTGCATCTATTACTAACCTGTTTGAAGTTTTGTTCTCAGAAAAAATCATAAAAATGGTAAATAATGATGTCAGCACCGCACACAACGTTGGGGCCCAAGGAAATTAGCCTCAGCATGAAGACTCGATCAATGATAATCGCAACAAGGAGTATGATGTCATGCCAGTCCATGGCGGGCAATTTCCACGACATGTTCGAGAGGAAACTCCTGATGATCTTGAGGATGAGAACGTCGCTGAAACAATGAGAATCCCGAGGGAGAAACAAAAGGCTATTATAGGCCACCTCTCACAACAGGATCAGGTCATGACGGAGTTGAGGCAGGAGAAACAAAAGGCTATTATAGGCCACCTCTCGGTGCTCCCGCAAATCAAACAACTCAGAGGGTTGACAAAAACACCCGATGGGGCGAAGTCGGCTTCGACAGGTACGGGGGAGAGGTAGCGGACTCGTGAACAACAATTAGAATGATCCCTTTAAAATCGAACTCATGCGGTTTATGAGGAAAATAAACGCCCGAATGGATCAAATTTCGGCTGCACCTCTAGTATTGAAAGGAACGAAATATGATGGGACTTGGGATCCTCAGGAGCACATCACCACCTACACAACTGCGGTGAAGGGGAGTGACTTAGCTCCACACGTGATTGAGTCAGTCTTACTAAAGAAATTCGGGGACACCCTCACGAAAGAGGCCCTGACATGGTATTCGCTTTTACCAGAGCACTCAATATATTCCTTTGGAATGCTCGCGGATTCTTTATCAAGGCCCATGCCCGGGCTAGGAAAGTACAGGCCCGAAAGGACGACATATACAGGATTGCACAAGGAGAATCCAAATTTCTACGGGAGTTCATGAATAGATTCCAGAAAGAAAGGATGTTGGTTACCGGACGTACCAGAAAAATGGGCAGCTGGAGTATTTACTAAAGGGATGAATCCGATAAAATCCGACGCTCCGAAAATTGAAAGAAAGTCTGCTCGAATTTAAGCCAACAACATGGGCGGATTTTCACAACCGATACGAGTCAAAGATAAGAATTGAGGATGACCAGCACAGTTTCCCAACATCAACCAAGGGACGGTACCGGGAGAATAATAATGAGAAATTCAAGGACGACTTCGACATAGATCGACGGTCTTCTAGAGGCCAATTTTTTTCCTATGAAAGGGCTGAAGGACGTGGCCGAGGTTTTTTTTTCAGCGGAAAGATTCGCTACCGATAAGAGAGCTGATTGCGGCCATAATAGAAGATTATTGCAGGACAAAGAGGTATCGGGCTCCCGAGACTCCGCCTACCCTAGGTTATCCAAATACAACTTCAACATCAGCGTGGTAGAATTAGTGTCGGCCATGAGGATCATTAAGGAAGCACGGATCCGGAATCCAATAAGATCATATCCCAATCAGAGGGATCCTAATTTATGGTGCAAGAAACATAGGACCGACAGCCACCGGACTGGGAACTGCTGGCATCTATGTGAGGAGGTCGCGACATTGCTGAAAAATGACCATCTCAGAGAGTGTTTAAGTGACTAGGCCAAGAATAACTATGGTCACAACCAGGTGATGTGTGGCTAGAATTCGTGATTTTAAGCATTATTTACCTCGCATTTTATGTACT
>ML307787.1:0-46156 GCA_005239505.1 Nicotiana paniculata | reverse complement strand
GTAGTTGAACAAATAGAGATGAACAATCAACCAAACTATATTAATATCACCATAAGTTTGTCCCCCAACGGGTTCCACCAAAACCCTAGATTAAGAAAATTAGCTACTCATATTCATATGTATCAATTCTAATATAACTTGCATAATTGAACTACAAAATAATAAGTAAAAGCTATAAAAATCAATGTTTGCTTCACTGAGTAGTAATCCACAGGTTTTTTCTTCACTTCAATGGCTTCTCCCCTTCAAGTTGTGTTTTTGGGTCTATTTATATGTTTGGGATAAACCCTAAACATGTAGGAGACTTCTATTCAAACAGGGAAATAATTAAAATCTTCAAAACTCGAATTGGACCAGACCAGGGACCTGGCTTTATGGCCCAAACGCCTGGATAAAGCCAGGCCAGGCCTGGTGTTATTGCTCTAACACCTGGATAAAGCCAGGCCAGGCCTGGCCTTAAGGCTCAAACGCCTAGATAAAGCCAGGCCAGGCCTGTCCTTAAGGCTCAAACGCCCGGCTATAGCCCGGTGCATTCCTCTTCGCCTCTTGAGCGTATTTTTGACGTTTTTGCATCTATTTAGCTCGGCTTCCAGCTCCAATTCACCTACACATGAAATAGACTCCATTATGCACATACAAAGTGTATTTTTATCATTAACGCACATAAAATTTAAGGCATATAACGTGTTAAACCATGAATTCTATCCACACATCAGTCCCGCCCCGCATTAGGGCGAGCAACTTTCGAATAACCAATGCCATGCTTACAATGTTAGAGCAACAGGGTTTCTTCACCAGAACTCCACACCAAAATGCCTATAAGCATTCCAAAGATTTTGTTGATACGTGTTGGGGGAGCAAGAAGACGAATGCCTTCGACGACGCATTGAGGTTAAGTTTATTCCCTTTTTCTCTACGGGGAAAGGCTTTGGACTGGCTAGAGAGGCTTCCCAACCATTCCATCCACACTTGGGATGAGTTGTCCGAGAAGTTCATCGCAAAGTTCTTTTCTCTGGGGCATATGGCGACGCTAAAAGATAAAATTTTGGCTTTCAAACAAGAGCCAAATGAACCATTGCATGAGATCTGGGAAAGGTATCGCACAATGGTCAAAGAGTGCCCTAACAACGATATGACCGAGGCCATGATCCAACAAACCTTCTATAAGGGGATCAACATGACGAATCAATGTGTAGTAAATCAACTCGTCGGGGGTAATTTCATAAACACGCCTTACTCTGAAGCTTGTGAAATATTAGATGAGATGGCGGATATCTCTTCGGCATGGCAAAGTAGAGCTAACATTCCTCAAGGTGACCCTAATATTATCCACCCCCACAAGGAACTACATGATCATGGGCAAGCTATTGCAGAGTTGACAACCACCATGAACCAATTAGCCAAGGCTCAGCTTCAACAGGTTCAAGTTCCAAAACAAGTGAATTCCATGGAAGGAGTAAACATGATGGTCAACAAGCGAAGGCAACGACGTAAATATGTAAAAAATCATCCGGAGAAATTTGAGCAAAGTAATAGTGGATAAAATCAAGATGATGAATATGATAAGCAAAGTGAAGAGGTTCAATATGTCAACAATTATCAAGGTCAACAGAGCAATAATCCAAATCAACAACAATGGAGATCACATGGAAACCAAGGTAATTGGGGCAACCAAGGTCCACAAGGAAATTGGCATGGTGGCAACAACAATAACAACAAAGGCAATTGGAGGAACAACAACAACCAAAATTGGGGTAATCAATTTAATCAAGGAAATTAAGGAGGAAATAATCAAGGCAATTAGGGTGGCAAAAGTAATTGGGCAGACAACAATAATAGAGGGGGTTGGAACAATAGCAATCAAGAAAATTGGAGGTTGGGCTTTCAAAGGCCCCCGATATATCAAAAACCAAACAACATGCCTCCAGATCCGCTGCAACGTCCTAGTTCTTCCAACAATGAGATGGGATGGTTGAAAATATGTTCAAGAAAATTATGGAGAAAAACGCCGACTCTGATGCCCAATTAGCCTCCCACAACACTTCTATCTGCAACATGGAAGTCCAACTTGGCCAAATTTTTCAAGCTTTGAATACTCGCCCTAAGGGGGCACTATCAAGTGATACAGTGGTGAACCCAAAGGGTGGGAACAATACGGGGCATGCTATGGCCGTGACAACAAGAAGTGGGAGAGGTAGAGTTCCTAGTTCCTCAAATCAAAGAAAGAATATGAATGATGATGTGTTGGTGCAAGATGATGATGAGACAAGCAATGATGTTCAAGAAAATGATGAGGTGAGGATATACATTGATGAAAATGTGGAGGAGACACAAGATGATGTGAACTCGTCTAGGGAACATATAATAGACATACCGGAGCTGGTATTGCCCAAGGCCAAGGCTCCCTTGCCAAGGCCTCCTCCTCCATATCCTCAAAGGCTCTCCAAGAAAAACAATGAGAATAAATTCAAGAAATTAATTGATATGATGAAAAGTTTGTCCATAAATTTTCCATTGGTTGAAGCCTTATAACAAATGTCGGGTTATGCTAAGTTCATGAAGGACTTGGTAACAAAGAAGAGATCAATGAACTGTGAAACGATAAAAATGACACATCAAGTGAGTGCCATTGTGTATTCCATGGCTCAAAAGTTGGAAGATCCAGGTGCCTTTACAATCCCATGCACTATTGGGAGTGCCGATTTCGTCAAAGCTTTATGTGACTTTGGGGAAACCTTAACTTGATGCCCTATTCTGTGTTCAAGACATTGGGGATTGGGCAACCAAGACCCATATCCATGAGGTTGAAAATGGCAGACCAGAAAATGAAAAGGACATTAGGGGATAATTGATGATGTGCTAGTTCGGGTTGACAAGTTCATCCTTCCCACAAATTTTGTGATACTTGACTGTGAGGTTGACTATGAGGTGTGGATCATTTTGGGGAGGCCTTTCTTAGCAACAGGGAAGGCCTTAGTTGATGTGGAAGCTGGTGAGCTCATCTTCCAGATGGGCAATGAAAAAGTTGTGTTCCATGTTTGTATATCAATGAGGCAGCCTAATAGCAACGAAGTGTGTTCGTTCGTGGATCTTGTGACCGAAATAATTGTTGATGACGCAAGTATTGTGATTAATGTTGAAGACAAATTGGAAGCTGTGTTATTGAATCATGATAAGGATGATAAGGAAGTCTTTGTAGAATGTGTCAATGCTTTTCAAGGAATGGGATCATATACATATAGGCCTCGACAACTTTCCTTGGACCTTGAAAATCGGAAGACTCCACCAACAAAGCCCTCAATCGAGGAGCCTCCCACATTGGAGTTGAAGCCCTTACCTTCACATGTCAGGTATGAGTTTCTAGGACCTTGTTCCACTTTACATGTTATTCTTTATTCGAGCTTAACTAACGTGAAGGTAGATTCCACCCTTGCGGTGCTCCAAAGGAGGAAAAAAGCAATAGGTTGGGCATTGGCGGATATTCGGGATATAAGCCCCGCCTTTTGCATGCACAAAATCATATTGGAGGAGGATGTACAACCCTTCATGGAACATTAAAGAATATTGAATGAGGCCACGTAAGAGGTAGTCAAGAAAGAGATCATCAAGTGGTTGGATGCTAGGGTTGTCTACCCCATTTTTGATAGTTTGTGGACCTCGCTAGTGAAATTTGTACAAAATAAAGGGCGCAAGACTGTGATTACAAATGAAAAAAATGAATTGATCCCCACAAGAACTGTGCATGGATTATAGGAGGCTCAACAAAGTTACTTGAAAAGACCATGTTCCACTTCCATTTCTTGATCAGATGATGGATAGGTTAGCCAGACGTGCTTATTATTTATTCTTGGATGGTTATTCCGGATATAACCAGATTCTTATTGCACCTGAAGACCAAGAGAAGACCACCTTCACTTGTCCATATGTCACTTTCGCATTCTCGTGGATGCCATTCGATTTATGCAATGCACCGGCTTCTTTTCAGCGGTGTATGATGGCAATCTTCACTGATATGGCGGAGGACTTTCTCGAGGTTTTCATGGATAATTTCTCTGTTGTGGGGGATTATATTGAAGAGTGATTAGACAACCCGGATAAGGTATTAGCACTCTGTGAAGAGACTAACTTGGTCCTTAATTAGGAGAAGTGTCACTTTATAGTCGAGGAAGGCATTGTCCTCGGCCACAATATTTCCAAGAATGCTATTGAAGTTGATAAAGCAAAAATTTAAGTGATATCCAAACTCCCACCTCCTACTTCCGTCAAGGGAGTGAGGAGCTTTCTAGGTCACACGGGGTTTTACGCCAGTTCATAAAGGATTTCTCTAAGGTGGTGAACCCCTTGTGCAAGCTATTAGAGAAAGATGCCAAATTTGTGTTCAGTGATGATTGTATGAAGGAATTTGAGCTACTCAAGTATAGGATGACTACCACTCCTATTATTACTGCGCCAAATTGGAGATTACCATTTGAGCTCATGTGCGACGCTAGTGATGCGGCAATTGGAGCAGTATTGGGGCAAAGAATTAACAAGATCTTCCATCTGATCTACTATGCTAGTAAGACCATGAACGAGGCCCAAGTCAACTATACGGTAACCGAGAAAGAACTCTTAGCCATTGTATTCGCTATGGAAAATTTTCGACGGTACCTTACGGATACTAAAGTGATTGTTCACACCGATCACACGGAACTTCGTTATTTTATGAGTAAAAAAGACTTTAAGGCTCCATTGATACGGTGAGTACTTCTTTTACAAGAATTTGATCTTGAAATCTAAGACCGCAAGGGAGTGAGAATCAAGTGGCGGACCACTTATCCCGATTGGAAGAGGAGGGGAGACCACATGATGGCCTTGAGATTAATGATTTATTTCCAGACAAAAATACTCCTTTCCATGTCTTTGACCGGGATGATTTGGTTTGCTGATATTGCCAACTATCTTGTGAGAGGCTTTGTACCGAATGAGCTATCTTCAAACTAAAGAAAGAAGCTCAAACGGGACTGCTTGGACTACTATTGGGATGAGCCATATCTCTTCAAAATTTGCACTGATGGTGTTATCCGGATATGTGTTCCAGAAGAAGAACAATTGGGTATTCTTGAATCTTTCTATTCTTCGCCATATGTTGGTCACCATGGAGGAGCGATAACTACTACAAAGGTCCTAAGTTGTGGATTATATTGCCCTACCTTGTCCAAAGATGCTAGCGAGCTCGTTAAGCATTGTGATGATTGTCAAAGGGACGGTGGGATCTCCAAGAAAAATGAGATGCCTCTCACCACCATCCTAGAGATTGATATTTTTTATGTGTGGGGCATCGACTTTATGGTTCTATTTGTGAGCTCATGTGGGAACACCTATATTTTAATTGCTGTGAATTACGTGCCCAAATGGGTTGAAGTTGTGGCTTTGCCCAACAATGAAGCACGAAATGTGGTAGCTTTCTTGAAGAAAAATATATTCACAAGGTTTGGTACCCAAGGGCCATCATTAGTGATGGGGGATCACATTTTTACGACAAAGACTTCGACACTTTACTCTCCAAGTATGGTGTTACTCACAAGGTGTCGACCCCCTATCACCTCCCAAGCAAGTGTACATGTTGAAGTCTCCAACCAGGAGATCAAGAGTATTCTGTCAAAGACTATCAATGAAAATCGGACTGATTGGTCGAAGAAACTTGACGATGCTCTTTGGGCCTATAGAGCAGCTTACAAAACTCCAATTAGTATGTCTCCGTATTGGTGTTCGGGAAAGCTTGTCACCTCCCGATAGAACTAGAGATAAGTCCATGTGGGCGTTAAAGAAATTGAACCTTGAGTGGGATGTAGCTGCAAATATTCGGGTAGAGCAATTGAATGAACTTGATGAGTTCAGGTTCCATGCTTACTCCAGTTCATCCTTGTATAAGTACAAGATTAAGTATCTCCATGATAAGTATATCTGGAACAAAGAATTCAAAGAAGGTGACCTTGTCCTTTTATTCAACACTCGGTTGCGGATATTTCCGGGAAAGCTGAAATCAAAGTGGAGTGGTCCTTTTGAAGTTGTACATGTGACATCTTTTGATGCCCTAGATTTGAAAAATAAGAATGGTGAGATATTTAGAGTCAGTGGGCACCGGGTGAAGCACTATCTTGGTAAGGTTGATGATATCCACGTTGTGGCATTGCTCCATTTCAAGTGAATGATGGTAACATGCGTCGTGCCACGACGTTAAATCAGGCGCTTCTTGGGAGGCAACCCATGTATTTTTCTTTCTCTTGATTTTCTTTTTTTTTAGATTATGCATTGTTTTGAGCTAACTGGTTGTGGAGTGTATGAAGTAATATGGGTGTGCATTGCGAGAACTATGCAAGGAAAAAAATTGGCTAAGTGTGGAAACTGTGCGGACCGCACAAGCACTTTACGGCCGCACAATTCTGTGTGCGGTCGCACAACTGAGAGATGGAAAATGTCAAGTATCTGAAGTTTGGCCTAAAAAAAATCCTTAAGGATTCGCGGCCGCACTCAAAATTTTGTGGACCGCACTAATTATGCGGCCGCAATCATTTTTATGTGGATCGCACCAAAATTGTGCGGCCATGCTCAAGTAAGTAAGTGGGCCATCCTGGTCAAAGTATAAAGAGGACCTCCCTAAACTGTTCACACTTTACACACTTCGACATCTGAAGCTAAGCTAAGCACAGTGCACATTTCTTTTGCGCTCAATCTTATCTCATTTCATCAAGTGTTGAATTCCTTCTACATCTTCATTACTGGTATGTTGATTTCAATTATCTTAGATTCGTCTTTTTATTTTTCTTTTTCTTTTTATTTTTATTTTTCTTTTTCTTTTTCTTTTTCTTTTTCTTTTTCTTTTTCTTTTTCTTTTTCTTTGTTTTAGTTTTCTTTTAATCTAGGGTTAGATTCATGCCTAAAATGTCAATTGATGATTAATTCCTGCTTAGCATCATGTGGGTAGTGTTTGAATGCATAATGGGGTCTGGGTTACTAGTTATTCATGCCTAATTTCTAAACACCATGTCTAATTAGTGAAAACCCTTGTCTTAATCGTAAGTTAGTGCCTCTGTAATTTGAATTATGCGGCCGCACATATTTTTGTGCGGTCTGCACTAGGGTATGCGGCCTCATACATTTTTGTGTGGTCCGCAAAACCCTAAGTTTAGGTCACTTGTGCTTGATGATAGTGTGCGGCCGCACTCAATTTTGTGCGGTTCGCAGTGGATTTGTGCGGACGTGCTCAATTTTGTGCGGTCCGCACAATTCAAACTTCGGAGACCCAAATTAGACAATGTGCGGCCGCAATGGATTTTTGCGGCTGCACTCAAAATTGTGCGATCCGCACTGAGGTAACTTCAAAGACCCAGTAGTCTGAACCTGGGGTATGTGTGGTTTCACTCAAAATTTTGCGGTTCGCACTGGGCATTATGTGGCCGCACTCATTTTTGTGCGGTCCGCACTGGGCAGTCCGCGGCCGCACTCACTTTTGTGCGGTCCGCACTGCCCATTTCTGAGAAATTGTGTATTGCATTGTCAATCTTGATTTTGTACACATTATGAGCTCCAATTACAACTGAGTTTCACTACTTATATGTTTCAGACAATGGTTCATTCACGTGGAAGGGGAGATACATCCAAAGGGAGGGCAGAACCCTCCCGAGGCTGAGGTCAAGGAAAACCCAACATGCCATTTTCAGTCCAAAAGGTCCTAAGCAAGAAAAGTACACTCAGTATATCACCTCCTGAAACTTCAGACACCAGTGAGTACCTCCCATACGGGGAAGCTTCTGAGGGTGAATCAGTTCAAGCACAACTGGAAGCTCAATTACAACAATTCCCCGGGAGACTCCTCCTGGTCAATGAGCCAACTTCCTCTTCTAGTTCTTCGGAAGGTTCGGAGGAGGGTATTCAAGCATCTAAGCCCACTCCCCCACCTGCTCCGGCTAATCTAATTAACTTAGATGATGATGATGAGGTCCCGAATGATGGGATAAGGGGTGATACTACTGTTGGGTGTTTGGAAAGATCAAGGAGATGGGAGGACAGATTTGTAAGTGAAAAAGCTTATGCCAAATTTAGAGAATGGTGGTCACAAAGGTCGCTCCCTCTTGAATGACAATTCTTGACAAAGGATTTGAGATAGCACAACCCAAATGTCCTCAAGCAATTTGAAGAGCGAAAACGATGGAAATGGTTCAACTCCCGCATGCAAGATGCAAATGAATACCTGGTCAAATAGTTCTACGCCAATGTTGCCCACATCAAAAAGTGTACCTAGGTGACGAAGGTCAGGAATTTGAAAATCCGCTTTGATGCCTATGCACTAAACCAATATGTAGGATTTGAAGAGGTAGAAGCGGTACAGTATTTGGAAAAGCTCGTTATGGGTGATACAGTTCGCTCGTGGCTAGTTGAGATACTAGCAATTCCATTCGTGCAGCCATCTTGATCCATGCCTCCATGAAAACATCATTCCACTTCCCCGTGCAATTTTAGTGGCTTCCATCATGGTCGGGTATCCTATAAATGTGGGATCCCTGATGTCTTTCAACATTTCTAATGCGGTCCAGAAGGAGGAGAGGTTATATCCCTACACTAATTTCCTGACAGAGTACTTCCAAGATCAAGGGGTAGAATCGAGGCACTTTGATGTTGAGGTGAAGGCAAAGAAGCCTTTTTCGTGGTACCAACTCCAAGGATTTGACAACCCTACATTCAAGGATAAAGCTACTACCTCTACTGGCCAGTCTGAAGAGCCAGCGGTAGTGGTTACTGGTTCAGTTGTCGAGCCCTCCACAGCAGCCGGTACTTCTACCGGAGCAGCAGCCATTCCTCCTTCATCCTCTGGACAATCTTCTACAACTAGACTGTCAATGCCACTCTCAGTGCTGGTCTCATCTGCTTACCCTCATACTACACTGCGAGTCTGCTAAACATTGGCGAGTCTCAACAACTGGATGCAGGAAGCTACCACAAAGTTGACTTCCATATCCAGTGTTGTTGGAGCATAGTCATCAGCCCTAGCATAGCCTATGGTACCTCCGTTAGTGGAGGAATCAGTGAAGAAAATTCTAGTCAACCAGAAGAAAATCCTAAAGACTCTTGATACATATGGGAAGGTCATCAAGGATTTGGGAAAACAGGTGAAAACGATGCGAGAGACTCATGCATCAAAAGATTCGGTGGACAAGCTACGCAAGGAGGTTGAGAAGATTTCTTTTGCTAGAGATCTTCCATTGGACCTACTCATGGAGCAGTCAGTCCCAGTTGCACATGCAGCAGTGCCAGAGACATCAGAGGCAGCAGCCGGCCAGTCTGAGGAGCCGACTGCAACTACACACACTGCTGAGGAGTTGATACAGATGCTCAGAAACCTAGTAGTCCCTCAGTCAGGAGATGTTGAGATACAGCTAGAGGAGACATAGGGTGCTGAGGACCCCATGCAGGCTGAGTACACCACACAGGCTGAGGATCTATGCAGACTGAGACGATATAGGGAGTTTTTCTCTGCCCCTTTCCCTATTCTTATTTTTTATTAGCATTGAGGACAATGCTTATTTTCATTTGGGGGTGGCTCATTTTGATTGACTTTGACATTTGGTATGTAATAACTATTACAATATTTTTTTATTCATCTTTATTTTATCTTTGGTATATATATATTCTTTACCATTTGATGTATCGATTCATTTCCCTTATTTATATATTCACTTTACTTCATTTTGTATATTTAGTTTACCTTCTGTAGTTTACTTCATAACTTCTTTAGTTTATTTTTCCTTAGTAGCATAACTTCTTATTCACTTTAGTAGCTTCTTTTTAATTTGTTAGCTTCTTTTTACGTTTTGTGTGAACAATAAGCCTTTGGATTTCTTTATGCCACGGATCTTTCCAAAGGTGGATGTTGTGTGAACCAGGTGGCTCTTCCTAACGATGGATGGCGTGACAACCTTCTTAAGGGATTGAGTCCGTTTTCTTTTATGTTTTGGTAAATATAGTAGTAATGAATAAAAGTGTGTCAAGCAGGCTTCACTTGGTACTAACACATTTACCTCCGATCTTATGTTTAGAAAGAAAGTTGATTGGCAAAGAATAGCTCTAGTTGTGACCTTTAGACTCTTGTGTTGACTAAAACAATCATCGACTGGTTCCTTCGAACCATTTGTGATTTTCAATCTCAGTTAGGGTTGTTGTGGGCCCTCAAATCTGTTCTCTTTGACAGTCCAGCAGCTTGAGAGGTGCGGTATTGAATTGCAAGTCCAAGTTCCTATGCTAATAAGTCTAGAACTTGCCCTGAATGTTTGTCTAGACGAAATTCTAAGTGTAGCTCGACTTGAGAAATGATTGTACACCCTCCTTGATCCAATTTGAAACTTGAAAACTTCCATAGCTTACCAATGTTATATCCCTAGCCAACCCCTTTGAGCCAAAGCCCTTTTTCTTTCAATAACCACGTTACAAGCCTTTATTTGTCTTGTAATGACACTCTCTTGGCACCCAATCTTTCCTTAGCATTGTTGAGCAACAATTGGCAAAAGCATAAGTTTGGGGGAGAAACGAGGAGTTTGAAAGTGATAAAAGGTACAAAGAAGAAAAAGAAATGAAGAAAAGGGAAGGCAAAGAAAAGTAAGAAAGGCCAAAAAGAAAAATGGCAAAAAAAAAAGTGAATAAGGTAGAAAGTTGAAGGGATTCAAAGAAAACAATGATGAAAGGCATGGAGTAAATAGAAAAGAAGAAAAATTATTTTCATGATCAAGAAAGAGTGACATTACTTCTCTCTAGTTCCCCCAAGGAAGAAGAAAATGACTGAAAGATTCGAGAAAGTATTAGCCAAAAAGAGAAAATGGAGTGCTTAATGAAAGATGAAACAATCATATTCCAACAAGTCCTACGTTGATCCAAAAGCCTTCATTACATTCCCGTAAAAGCCCTATATGATTTCAAGTTGAGTGAGATTACATTAGTGGTGATTTACATAACGGGGAAGCTTATGGTACTTAGAGCCAGACTTGTGACATTCTTTTGAGAGAGATGAGCGAACTTCTTCAGAGATATTTGCTCATGGGGAGTAGTGGAGCACGAGTTTGGGATCCAGAATGACCTACATGATAGAGCGAGCTTCCTTGATGAACAAAGTCAACTCTTGATGCTCTAGTGTCACATTAGAACTATGGTACTCAAAAGTCAAAACATTATGTTGTTGATAGTTCAATTGTGTTGAGGTAATTGTTAGTCTCAATTGATGCATGATTTATTCACCTTAGGCCAGCTGAAATATTCTTTTTTTCTAGTGGAGGTGGGAATTACCTTATTTGCTTGAAGACAAGCAAAAGCTTAAGTTTGGGGGAGTTGATAAGTAGGGATTTTGACCTCTTATTTACTCTCTTTTACTTGTGTTTTAGGTCATAAATGCTTAAAGGTATTCCCGGATACTAACGAAATGTGCTTGCTTGCAGGAATTGTTCAATATGAGCCAAAGGAATCAAAATCAACTCATAAAGGAGTCAAAAGTTGAATAAAAACCAAAAACTTGGCATTTGGAACATCAAGACGTGCAGACCGCTCAAATATTGTGTGCAGCGAAAGTCATTCTACGGCCTCATTCAATATTATGCGGTCCGCGATGAACGAGAATCAGTGAGTTGGCAATTTGAGCAAAATGAAGGAGTGCGAACCGCACCAAAATTGTGCGGCCGCAGGATGTCAAGTGCGGTCGCACACACAATTGTGTGGTTTGTAGAAATGAAGGTTCAGAGATTTGTTTCAAGCCGAGGTCAAGGAAGTGCGAATCGCATCACTTTTATACGGCCGCATAATCATGAGCGTGGCCGTACTCAGAATTGTGCGGACCGCAAAAGTCCAGCTCAAGCTAGATTCAAAGTTGAAGAACACGGATCGCACCACAATTATGCGACCGCAGAAGAAAGTGTGCAGCCGCACTCAGAATTATGCGGCCGCACAACCTCCGCAGGGGCATTTTTGTCAGATTTTTTCAGCTTCATATAAATAGAACTTTTTGTCATTTTAAGGTCAAGTTATGTTTTAGGAGATCACCTGTGACGATTTTCTTTCTACTTTCGGAAATTTTGTACTAGATCCATCTCTAAACTCCAGATTTTCATCCCATAATCTAATATTATGGATTCTATCTTAAATTCTTCTTTGATTTCTTCAATTTTCATGAGTAGCTAAACATATAGCTAGGGTTGTGACCCAACCCTAGTGTTGTATTTAATGGGTGTTTTATTTAGGGCTTGTTAGTGATTAGGTTAGTGATATTTAACCTAGTTCTTTCTAGAACTCAAGAATTAATGGTTGCTAACATTGATTTATGCCTATATGACTTAGTCTCTACTTGAGAAAGTGGGACTAAGTCTAGGAAAACTAGGCTAACAACGAATTGGGGTGAACTCAAGAAATTGATATCCCCAATTAAAGGGTTAAACCTAGAGAAAGAGATGCCCGACTTGTGCAAATATCACTTGATTTGTATGTATACCCATTTGGACTTGAGAAAGACAAATTGGAAAAAATCAATCAAATTACCGAGAGGTATAGAGTGAGTTCCCGGGTGTGATAGCTATATTACGATCACAACAAATCAAGCTTGCCCTAGAATTTACAACCCGTTAGATAACCACCGAGTTAGATAACCACCGAGGTAGAAGTCATGACCCTAGTCCCTTTAAACACTTGAAAAACCCAAAACAAAAAGATTGTCCTTAGTTTTATTAATTGCAATTCTTAGAGTAAAAATAGAAATAGAATATCAACCAGATTTGTGCAAGTGCAATTAGAGTCAAAAACTTGCATCTCACTTAAATATAAATCTAATTTCAATTATTAACTCCCTGTGGATTCGATCCCGGCCTTAGTTGGGTTATTATTGCATCGACCTCCTTCCTACTCAATAGTAGTGTGGGTCTGGACCCGATCAAGGATTTCAACCGAGTTTTCCCCTTGGATCTCATCAGATCGGGGTAAGGCAACTTCGGCTTCCATCGGCTCAATGACGTTTTGAGTCTCGATGTTAGCTCGCACGCTGGCCACCAGTCCAATATTGATGACGTCCAAATCCACTACTAAAAAGTAAATGGATACGGTCGCATGCAATATAAATTACCAAACTATGAGTTGGGGTCGAATCCCACAGAGAACAATATGTAGGCTATTAGGAATGTAAGAGAATTATCACTTATTTTGCAACGCCAAACACTTAGAATTTGGACTGTGAAAATGTTTATAAATAAATGCAAAAATGTAAACTAACCTAGAAAGAAAATAAAATGATCAAAGGCTACAAGTATGGATGCATCGAGAATTACGCTCAAGTAATGATCTAATGTATTTCACGATTTTACAAATATGAGCGAGTTTATGTCAGTTAGCCTCGGGTAATAATTCTATATTAGCTTCTTCCGAAGTCTAACAAGACTTCATAATTGAATTGTCCCTATAATAATCAAGGGATATAAGCACACCTGAATATGGCTACAAATAGTTCAATCCTATCCCTAGGTAGAATCTATATAATGAGGGTTCAAGCCTTAAGTTCTTGTTAATTAATCTTTTCCAACCCCAAATAATCTTTCCCAAAATTAATTCGAAGTTAATGGGAGAGTCCTAGGGTTAGATAATCCCTTTAGAAACATTCAAGAACAAGAATAATTAAAGAAACAATAACTCACTTCATAAATAAATAAAAATCGGTCTATAAATAAGCACAACAAGGTATTTAATCCACACTTTAAATATGAATATTCCCATAAACAAGATTCAAGTGTTGGGAAGAAATACTACACACTTAGATATACAATACAAAGCAGGGAAATGAATAAATGAGCATAAAGGAGTAATAAATTTTCAACCAAAAGCTTCAAATCTTCAAGACCCAAGTGTGTGTGCAAGAACCCTAGCTTCCAAAACTTGTTCTCTCTAGTGTAAGGACTGAAAATAAGCCAAAGATCTCTCAAAATATCTGCTAGGTCGTGTATTTGTGGATTTGGGATTGGGAAAATGTGAAATGCCATTACTGCGCAGGTATGATGCTTCTTGACCGCACCTGCAGAAGAATCCGCGCAGGTGCAGATAGCCCATGGCAAATGCGTAAAGTGAATAGAAGTGATGGATCCGCAGATGCGGTCTTCAAAGGGAAGATGCGCAATCGTAGAAGCGGGTCTTGACTCGCAGGTGCGTTCCCAGGTGAAGTTTCTTAGTCCCGCAGATGCGGACTTTCTCCCCGCAGGTGCGTGATCGGTTCTGCGATCAATGTTCCGCAGATGCGGAATCCGTGGAACCTTTTGCATTCTTTCAACCATTTTTTCTCAATTTTACTTCAATTGCATTCAAATCACTCCATGGCCTTATTTACCTTAAAATCTGACAATACACACCATAAACGACCTCATATTATTATTAGAGGACGCAAAATCTAAATAAAAGAGACTAAAATAAGTGGTAAAATCACCACTCGTCAACAACCCCAACTTAAAGCTTTTGCTTGTCCTTAGCAAATCAAAACCAACAATTCAATGAGGTTCTACCATCTAAAGCACAAGTCATATTGCTATTATTTACAATTCACATTTTCCAATTAAGCACCATACTTATGGATTTGGTTAGTACTAATAATTAGGCTCAAGTATGTGCATCTTACCCAAGTAACTCTTATTTAAAAACAATTTCAAGAAGTACAAGGGAGTTTCAAAATAATCAAGTGACAAGAATAAGCCTCAAGAAGTGACTCAAAAGCACTAGTCCACTACATGTGCTTAATTTACTCATTTCTGGATATATCAATGTCATCGATCCATCCTAATTCATGTGCTCCTACAAGAAAGAAAGCCCCAAAATCACCATATTTACAAGAACAACACAAGGGACAAATTCACAAAAACACTCATTCTCACAAAGAATTTCAAGTGTTACAACATATCATGCCATAAGTTTGCCCTTATTTTAATTCACCGCCTATTCAAGAACATTCGGTCGGAGATCCCATAAGGGATTTTTAAACTTGTAATGTAGGTTTAGGGAAGGGTCGGATAAACATTTGGGATACAAGTGACTACACCCTCCTTGAACACTACTCACATTTGTCTTTCTTTTGGCACTATGTTTCTTTTCAAACCACATAGCCCTCGTTGGCATCTAGTTACAAACATAGAATCATCTTGAATACCTCTCTAATTTTCCTCAAGGCTCCATATTTATATACATACATATATCTCTTCTTTTTTTTATATTTTCTTTTGGAGCTTGAATAATTTCATATGAACACTTAGAGGTATATGTTCCTACACTAAATGTACAACCTTACCAATTTACAACTTGATGCCAACACCCCCAACTTAGGCTTTTAGCCTCATTCTTAATATTCAAGGAGGGACGGGTTCAAAAAAGGGAATTATTTTACAAAAAAGGTAAAGGTTTGTAATGACGTGGCCAAAGAAAAGGTTAAAGGCTCAAATAGGGTAAACTAGTGAAAATATTTATGCAATGGTAATCTTAAAAGGATAAAGAGGTTTCTCAAATATCACTAATAATGCCTAAGTTCATCTCTCCAACCAAACATAATTAACATAAGCATTAAAATACCAACCGGGCAAGTTCTAGATGATAGACGTAAACACAAGAATTATTTATACAATCACTAACACACATGGCACATGAACTAATCAAGACAGATCAATTTCACTTCTTAATAAGAGCATCTAGAGCAATATCATACCAACTAGTGGGAAAAGAGTCACCAAAAGAGCCAAAAAATCACAAAAATTATTCTTCTCTATGCAACTCACTTTTTTTCAATTTAAAACCAAAATTCGGAGGGGTATTCTTAATTCACATTTCATATATAAGAGACTAATTTTATTAGTACCAAATAATCCAAAAGTCTCCACATAACAAAACAAGACTAATTCCCTTACGAAAGTCATCACGCCATTATAGGGAAAAGTCCCCGGTTCAACACAGAAATGTTCCTCGGGAAAGAACTGTGGCATAAAGAAATCCCAAGGAAATACTACTAAAGAGCTAGAAATAATCTAAACGAAGACTACCAAAGAGAATAATAAAATAAAAGCAACTAAATAAAAAAATAACATAAACTAAAAACTACTAAAGAAAATAAGTAAAGAAAGAAAAATAAAATAGAGTAATCACAATGACTAATCTGCAAATGTACACTTAATCACAATCACGCTCGGCGAGAGCACATGATAATCAATAACAAAACAAGCCCGGCAAGGGCACATAATATCCATACCACCAAAGAAACCCAGCAAGGGCACACACATAGCATCATAGTACGAATAAATTATATACCCTAAATACATCCCCAACTAAAAATATTGTATTGTCCTCACTACACAATATCAAAGCAAATAAAAGTAGTTTGAGGGTCTCCTTGAGGTATGCATCAGACTAGCTGACTGCAGGAGAAAAGGCGAATCATTATTGCTGAGAACTCTCGCAGGCATCATCGCCATCATCCTCATCATCAGCATCCGAAATGTAAGAGTACTCCTCACTATCCTCAGCCTCAGCAACAGGTATCTGCATGTTCGGTTGCCCTCATTTGAAGATGGCTTTGATGCCTCTCCACATTATGATCATAAACTTGACTTTCTTCTTGTTTCTCGCTTTCTCCTTTTCAAAGTCTGACTGAAGATCCACATGTGCCTTGGCCAAGTTTCCATAGGCGGCCTCGAGTTTGCCAACAGATGTTGTTATCTTCTCCTAAGATTCTGCCTGTTTTTTCTGTGCATCCAAGTAGGTCTTCATGTCATCCCTGGTGAAGTATTCGGGCATAGGCTGGGAGTGTGAGGGTCCATTGGGGAGCTGTGACACTAAGTCATGAATGGATGAAAGCTGAGAGTTTAGCATCCTAAATGGTCCCTCAGCCTGAGCATTTTATGAGGAGGACCCCTCACCTACAGTAACCTCCACTTTCCTCTTCTTTCTCCTTAGCACATTGTCTTCTCCTGTCACCCTCAATGGGTGAAATGGCTTGTCTGCCGTTATCCAATGATCTCCATCCCATTCATAAACTTATGCACGCCGGCGCAACTCTGTAATAAACGATGGGAACATTAATTATGTGCTATCTTGAAGCACATACTCCTTCAGCTCCCTCAATAAATAGTAGCCTACATTCACGGGAATTCCATCAAGAAGGCATGCAATGATCAGGGCTCTAGTATATGATACATCTGAAACATTCCCACAGGGTGATACCCTGTTGCAGAGGATGTAGAGTCATATTTTAGCTTCGGTTGTGAAGTCGATCGACTTCAAACCCCTTCTTTTGTTGGCCCATTTTTTGCTCTCATGCTTGCAGGATACAATTTAGACACAAGTCGTTCTGCGTTGTTGCAATTATCTTTTTCTAGCACTGACTCGAGTGGATGGTTAGGAATCCTGAGTATGTCATTAATCTGCTCAGACCCAAACCTCACTATTTTGACTCTAATGGTGAGTTGTGGGTCGGTGAAGTTTGTACGCTTAAGGTTTGCGTAAAACTCGTGAACCCAGTCCACATTGACCTTGCATGGAGTAAGAATGAAGCATGACCATCCGGAGGATTGTAAACGACTATAGAAACCTGGGAGAAGCTCGGCCAATTTATCCTCGGCGATCCCTTTCTTGATTAATATCTTCCTTGCGATAAGATTGTCATAATACCGGCAATGACAATCAGCAGACATGAAGCGTGAGTTATCAAATTGTTCCTCAGCTTCCTCCTCAATTTCATGACTGTGTGGAGCATATATGTTCATGTTCGGGTCCATTTTAGCTCGAAGTACCTTCAAAAAATCAAAATAAAGTTAGTTGGGAAGTAGAATCATGTTAATCAATTTAAAACACTGCAATTAGGCCAAAGAATCAAGTTGAACGAGCCCGGGAAGCTCTAGTTGCAAAGCTACTGGAGTTGCATATTCTGCCTAGTTTCCGCACCTGCGGAAGAACAACCGCAGGTGCGATCCCGCATCTGCGACATCTTTATTGCATATGAGGTGTTCGCCCAAGGGTTAAAGTGCCCAGAAATTTTATTTTTTTTCGATCTTTTTCACTTGAAACATTTTTTTTAGCACCTAACTTGTACTCAAGACTTCCAAATTAGTGTACTAAATGGGCCTATGACTCTATTTAGATTGATTTTTAGGTACTAAGCACCCAATTTTATTTCGGACAATTTGTCGAACACCTTGCAAGCAGTGAACAGTTGATTCTTCTTCACACAAATTGGGTACTCAGATTTCCCACTAATTTGTTTCATTGTAAGCACCACACAATAACCTACTCTCAACCAAATTCCTCACTCTAATATTAGCATTAAGCAGAGGGAATTTATGGGGAATAAAGGGGGGGTTTCCATGAGAGTCATGATAAAAAGAAGAAGAAGAGAAGAGAAGAGAAGTATAAGAGAGAGAAGTAGATGAGAGCCAAGAGAGATACTTGTGTCTTGTGTGAGATCCGTATAAGTCAGGAGAAATGGAGGATTTGCATTTGTGAGAGATGGGGGAGTTTGGGTTTTGGGTGAAAACAATCAGAACATACCTGATGAAATGAGGGTTTCACTCATTAAACTTTCCCGATTATTCGCACTTGCGGATTTTTAAGCGCTTCTGCGTCAAAAGGACCGCACCCTTGGATTTGTCTGCATCTGCGGTTATGAATTTGCTTATGTGCAAGCGCACATGCGCGTGTCCTGATCGCAGGTGCGGTAACACCTGGGTTCAGCAGTTCAGTTATGGGCAGCTACTGCTTTGGTGCATTCCGAAATCTCAAACTCCTCAATTTAGCTCCAAAAAAATCTGAAACTTGGCAGATTAGTCCAGAATAATGTACTAATCTATTCTAAAAAGGAAAATTTTAAAAATGACCAAAAAATTTGAAAATGACGTGTTGCCTCCCACCAAGCGCGACATTTAACGTCGTTGCACGACGCACGTCAACTTAACTATTTTTCTCGCCACTTTGACGATATGAACTGGGCACCTAGCTTGGACTCAAGTTTGTGACCACGAGCGGTGGGATGCTAAATAGATGACCAAGCCAAGCATTGAATTCTTCATTTTGCACTTCTTGGCTTTCATGTGAGGAATGTCATTTTGCCTTGTTGTTCTTTCAAATTGTAAAATGTATGGCCTTAGTCTTTCCTCCTCGCAATCCTTCATTGACTCGTGTAGTTCAACTCCCATCTCGCCACACAATTCCAATGTTGAAAAATGCTTGGAATGTGACTTCAAACCTCCAAATTTCAATTTTTCCCGGATTTTGACATCCTTTTTTTCCCCCGGACTAGAATAAATTTCAACCAAATTTTCATTTACACTAGTTGAAGTCGGTTGCTAGATGTTCAAGTCTTGATTCTTCAAAGTAAAGCTCACTTTCTTCCTCGGGATTGGACTCTTCTTGGCTTCCCTCCACACTTTCAAATTGATTAACATAATGAGCCTCAATCAATAATTTCATTTGATTCTCCAAAGTGTGGATATGCTCGTCATTTTGAGTTATGCCTTGTTTCAAGTCCTCGAGTGCAAAGTTGTGCTTCTCCTTATTTACAAGAATGACCTCCAAGATGAGCATCATCTTCTCATTTTGAGCATTTTAGATTTCTTCTTAGTTTTGATCAAGTGCCAAGGTAGGATTTTTGACTTCAACCTCTAAGGAAGGTTCTTGGCTATCACTCACTTCCGAGGCTTTCTGGACCTTTAAGTCTTCAAGAATTTCTTCCATTTGTGAGTGCAACCTTTCAAGTGCAAAGTCATTTTGGAGATTATTTTCCAAAAGCTCCTCCAAGGCATTTTTCTCTTTGTTTCCTCCTTCAAGTAGGCATTCTAACATGAGCTTGACTCTCCACTTAGGACATGCTCAATTTCTTCCACTTCCTCATCCCTAAAATTTTCATCACACAAAATAGAATCATCATAGCAGGGATTTGGGGAAGGGACGGACAAATAAATGCAATCATACCAATGACCATTTTGGCGACCACAATTATCACAAATACTCCACTCATGGGTTTGAAATTGTGCGCAAATAAGGACAAGGGTCATCAAAGTATGAACAACTACCATCCGACCAATTTCATTATATGATGCCATTTTTTTTATCAAAAACTAAAAAAAATGAACAAGGAACAAACAAGAAAATAGACAAAGGTAAGAAAACTAATTGCACCAATATCACAAGTTTGGACCAAAGCACTTATGCTTACTTCTCAAACAACCTAAATTACGCCAAATTGTTCCCCGGCAACGACGCCAATTTTGATGAAATCAAAATCTACTACTAAAAAGTAAATGGACACGATCGCATGCAATATAAATTACCCAACTATGAGTCAGGCTCGAATCCCACAAAGAACAATATGTAGGCGATTAGGAATGTAAGAGAAAATTATCACCTATTGTGAAATTCCAAACACTTAGAATTTGGTTTGTGAAAATGTTTATAACTAAATGCAAAAATGTAAACCAACCTAGAAAGCAAATAAAATGATAAAAGGCTACAAGTATGGATGCATCGGGAATTACACTCAAGTAACGATCCAATGTATTTCACGATTTTACAAATGAGCGAGTTTATGTTAATTAGCCTCGGGTAATAATTCTGTATTAGCTTCTTCCGAAGACTAACTAGAATTCCTAATTGAATTATCCCTAAAACAATCAAGAGATTAAGCACACCCGAATATGGCTGCAAGTAGTTCAATCCTATCCCTAGGTAGAATCTATAAAATGAGGGTTAAAACCTCAAGTTCTTGTTAATTAATCATTCCCAACCCAAAATTAATTCGAAGTTAATGGGTGAGTCCTAGGGTTAGCTAATCTCTTTGGAAACATTAAAGAACAAGAATAATTAAAGAAACAATAACTCACGTCATAAATAAATAAAAATCGTTCAATACATAAGCACAACAAGGTATTTAATCCACACTTTAAATATGAATATTTCCATAAACAATATTCAAGTGTTGGGAAAAAATACTAAACACTTAGATATACAATACAAAGCAAGGAAATGAATAAATGAGCATAAAGGTGTAAGAAATTCTCAACCAAAAGCTTCAAATCTTCAAGACCCAAGTATGTGTGCAAGAACCCTAGCTTCCAAAACTTGTTCTCTCTAGTGTAAGGACTGAAAATAAGCCAAAGATCTCTCAAATATCTTCTAGGTCATGTATTTGTGGGTTTGGGATTCGGAAAATGTGAAATTCCATTACTACCCAGGTCTGATGCCCGTTGACTGCACCTGCGGGAAAATCCTCGCAGGTGCGAATAGCCCATACAGATGTGTAAAGTGAATAGAATTGCTGGATCCACAGATGCGGTTTTCAAAGTGAAGATGTGCAACCGCAGAAGTGGGTCTCGACTCGCAGGTGTAATCCCAGGTGAAGTTGCTCAGTCCCGCAGATGCGGACTTTCTCCCCGCAGGTGAAAGATCGCTTTTCCGATCAATGTTCCACAAATGAGGAATCCCTGGAGCCTTTTGCATTCTTTCAACCATTTTTTGCTCAATTTCATTTCAATTGCATTCAAATCACTTCATGGCCTTATTTACGTAAAAACTGAAAATACACACCATAAACGACCTCATATTTTTATTAAAGGACGCAAAATCTAAAGAAAAGAGACTAAAATAAGTGATAAAATCACCACTCATCAAGTATCATCCTCTTCTTCTTCTTTTTCTTCTGCCCTTAGCTTTTGGAGTGACTCCAAATTCAGATAGATAGCATCTCCCTTCATTTTGCGAACTGCTCTCTTTCTAGGTTTTTGCCCCTTAGAGTCCGGGGCCCTTCTCCTCTTATTCTCCTTCGCCGTCTTCGGGATAGGCGGTGAAACTTCCTCATCACCGGACAGGGGTCTCATAGTCGTGTCCCTCTCGAGACCTACAAAAGAAGAAATTAAGTAAGTTTAGAAAGATTTTTTGGTTTAATTGTTAAGACAGGAATAAGGCTTACCATGATTACTAGCCTCCCACCGACCATTTGACAATCGCACCATGCACGCTCAGCACGTGTTGACATCAAAACCAGTCTCCTAACCCAGCTCTCGTGGTGGGAAACTCTGCCGGCATCCAGGCAACAGCTACAGGCAACAGCTACATCGAGAAGAATAGCGATAAGAAAGAATGAAGAAGTAAAAACAACAAGAAGAAATTAAGGACAGAATCCCACTTAAGTTTCATATTCCATTTCTCGAGAAATGACATGCTCTCAGCCAGGAGGTCCGTAGTCTTCACTCGAACGAACTGGCCCATCCAGCCGCAGTCCTTATCCTCGTCTATACTCGAGATAGGAGCCTTGGTGGCCCGACGTTGAAGCTTTATCAGACCACCTCGGTAAAGTCGAGAGCTATATAGCCTCATGAGGTGTTCGAGGGTGAAAGAAGCCCATCAATTTTTCTCACAAAGAAGCGGAGCAGTATCACGATCCTCCAAAAAGAGGGATGCAACACGAGGACTTCCCAGGGGGTCACCCATCCTAGCACTACTCTCGCCCAAGCACACTTATTCTTGTAGGCTTCTTTCTTATTCTTGTAAGATTATGTGCTTCATCACTAGGATTTCTTCTTATCACGAGGGAAGTTGAGCCGGTGTGAGGCCGAAATACGAGGTCTCACTGAGGATAAATATACCTTCAAGCTTCTTAGTGAGCAGAGAGAAAGGGAAGCAAAGGGACTTCAGATTGAGCTAGAAGCCGCTCAGAAAGACAAGTCGATCTGGCCGAGCAGGTAAAATGAATCTTTGAGGTTAATGGAATTGACTCAGGCGAGGTGGCTAACAGTTCGGTCCCACAGGTCCAGTAAAATCTCAATATAATCGGTCATTTTCATGGGGAAGTGGATGCAGTGAAGGCGGAGACCGTGGTGTGGAAGAAGAACATGGATCGCCTTGCCTCAGAAAAAGAGCCTGCCCGAGCTCAACTGGCCTCAATTGAAACCCAACTCCGAAGCATGAAAGAGAAAAGCTTGGTGCAAGCCAAGAACATTTAGGAGTTCCAGTTTTGGTTGGGTTCAGCAACTTCTGATTGAAAAAAGTTGGTCACAGAACTTGCAGCGGCCGAATCGGAGGTCGAAACGACCAAGGCTAATGCTGACGCAATGGTGGCCATCTACCTGACCAACACTGAAGCTGCTCAATTTCGAGAAAAGGAGGTTGCCAAAGATGCTCAATCTCGAGCAAACTGGGTTGCCGAGCATGCTAAATGCTAGTCTCGAAGGCAGACTCTCGAGAAGATCCACGCTCATGGCTTCGATCAGACATCCGAGATCGAGAGTGCTAAAGAGCTAGAAGTTGAAGCCAAAGTGTTGGCCTTACCTGATGACGACGATTATGGGAGCATGAGCGGGTCCGAAAGTGAAGAAGGCCCCGAGAGTGAAGATGATGTTCCAGAGAAGACTAGGCCCTTAGAATTTTTTCTTTGTGTTTCTTTTAAGGCCTTTTCGGTTTTTTGTAGAGAATTCTGATCGGGCCATGATGCCCTTGTAAATAATATTTGACATATATAAAAACTTTCTTCCCTTCTTCCTTATAAAATTATGAAGTTGTATTCTAAGGTTCGAGGTTTAAACAATCTGATCGAAACTGAACTAGTATAGCCCTTAGGCTTTACGGTCGAGGGAGGGTCCACTCGAACTCGAAATAGAGTAACCTTTAGGTTTTTTAGCCGAGTGAGAATGGTCTCTCGAACTCAAAGTAAAAACATTCCTTGGACTTTGTTTTTTTTGCATTAGGCCGTTCTAGCCTTTGTAAAAGATTGTTTATGGCTTTATCCCCTTTTTTAGCTTGAAAAAGTTTGTTAACGTCTGTGTTTACAAAATTTGTAATGCCTTAGCATGAAATAAGGAATTTTTCGAGAGTTTGAATAATTTTATATTCATTAGATTTTTCAAGGCTTGATATTATTGATGCCTTATGTGGTATTGTCGGGGGTAGCCTTTTTAACCGGTTATGAAAGAATTCGAGGGCCTATTTCGTTATGGAATTTAGACGTCTCTGAGCCGTGTTAATTCAGTTGTAGCCTTTTAGTACGAGATTTGCCCATTAGGCTTATTTCCCTGTTTTACTTCGAGCTTGCTCAAAGTATCAGTCCCCGAGTGGGGTGGCCGTGGCCTTTATAAATCGAAGGTTTCCCAAAAGTTCTTATAACCTAGAAGTTTAATAACTCAATATTGTTCGAATTTACTTTTCGAACGGCAGTCCCCGAGTGTGGGGGTAATTATATGAACTCTAATCATGATCGACCATTAATCCTGTTTCCATGCCAGTTCGAGAGCATGAAATTTTAAAGTATAAAACTTTTCTAAGGCAAGAGATATCGATAAGGAAAAATACTTCTCTTTATAAATGATTAAACATGCCTACATGTTTTGTGCCATGGCTCGAGCAAACTACGCGGGCACGGTTCGTTTGACTGTTTGGACCTTACAAATTTTATCTATCGAGAACCCGCTGCTATGAAGTAATTTTCTCGCAACAGAGCTGAAATTCGAGGGTAATGTCCCCCCGATATTCTAGGTCGATTGCAAAGAAGCCTCGGATACTGTTGAATTGTTCTAATTTAGCATGATCAATGGTTGACTCATTAAATATCTCGCTGGAAAACCCATTTGGGAAAACACCGGTCTAAGGCAAAACGAGTGCAACGCGTGATTTCAGACCTAAGGACTTCGTGTCAAAGAATTCATCGCTTTTTCTGGTCGAACACCTGCAAGAGTTAGTTTAAAGTATAAATGAAAATGGAAGGGGTCGTACCTTAGCAGTAGTATTTTTTTAGGAACGTTACGCTCCAATTGCTCGGTAGTTGTTTGCCGTTCATCGTGCCGAGCTTGTAGGATCTTTTTCTTGTGATTTCGAGAACCTGGTACGGTCCTTCCCAGTTCGGACCCAATTTTCCTGCATTTGGATTTCGGGTGTTGAGGGTGACTTTTCTTAGCAACAAGTCCCCGATGTTAAAATGTCTAAGATTGGCTCTTCGATTGTAGTTCCTTTCGATCCACTATTTTCTGGCGGCCAATCGGACGAGGGTGACTTTGCATCTTACATCCAACAATTCTAGGCTCGTATTCATGGCATCGTTATTTGATTCTTCAGTTGCATATCGGAACTTGATGCTAGGTTCTTCGACCTCGACCGGGATAAGAGCTTCGGTACCATAGACTAACGAGAATGGTATTACTCCTGCACTAGACTTCGATGTTGTGCGGTATGCCTAAAGAACCCCGGGCAGTATCTCTCTCCACTTCCCTTTGGCGTCGGTCAATCTCTTCTTATGATTCTGAATGATGGTTTTGTTGGTCGATTCGGCTTGTCCATTCTCGCTGGGATGATAAGTTGTCGATAGGATTCTTTTGATCTTGTGATCCTCGAGAAATTTAGTCACTTTGTTGCCGATGAATTGTTTTCCATTATCACATACAATCTCGGAGGGCATCCCGAATCGACATATGATGTGGTCCCAAATGAAGTCTATGACTTCTTTTCCTCTGACTTTCTCAAAAGCATGTGCTTCAACCCACTTAGAAAAATAATCAGTCATAAATAGAATAAACTGAGATTTACCTTGGGCAGATGGGAGAGGGCCGACGATGTCCATCCGCCATTTCATGAACGGCCATGAGGATAAGACCGAATGGAGTTGCTTTCCGGGATAGTGTATCATTGGCGCATATCTTTGGCATTTAACGCATTTTTGAACAAATTTCTTTGAATCTTTCTCCATGTCGATCCAATAATATCCTGCTCTGATTACTTTGTGGACCAATGATTCGGCATTGGAATGATTTCCACAAGTGCCCTCGTGAACTTCCCGTAGGACGTATTCAGTGTCTCTCAGTCCCAAACATATTGCAACCGGTCCATCGAACATCCTTCTAAATAGAGTTTCGTCTTCGGAAAAAGTGAATCGTTCGGCCTTTGTACGCAGAGCTCTCGACTCCTTTGGATCTGACGGAAGTTTCCCGTTCTTTAAGTACTCTATGTACTTGTTTCTCTAATCTCAGGTCAAACTTGTGTTGTTTATCTCGGCATGACCTTCTTCGATCACCGATCTCATGAGTTGTACTACAATTCCCTAGTTGAGCTCGTCATATTCGATCGATGAACCTAAGTTTTCAAGAGCGTCGACCTTGCAGTTCTGTTCTCGAGGCACATGTTACAAGGTCCATTCCTTGAATTGATGTTGAGTCACATGTAGCTTATCCAAGTACCTCTATATTCGGTCTTCTCGAACTTCGAAAGTCCTGTTAACTTGGTTTACCACGAGGATGGAATCACACTTGGCTTCGATGACCTCTGCTCCCAAGATTTTAGCCAACTCGAGACCTGCAATCATGGCCTCATACTCGGCCTCATTGTTAGTTAAGTTCGAAGTCCTGATAGATTGTCTAATAACATTACCCGTCGGTGGTTTTAGAATAATACCCTGCCCGGACCCCTTCGCGTTAGAATCACCATCCATAAAAAGGGTCCAGACACCCAAGGATGTACCCGATTTTATTAACAATTCTCTTTCAACCTCGAGTACGAGGGCTGGCGTGAGGCCGGCCACGAAGTCTACCAAGATTTGAGACTTGATGGCAGTTTGGGGTCGATACTCGATGTCATGCCCACTGATCTCAACGGCCCATTTGTCCAATCAACCCGAAAGCTCGGATTTGTGCAAAATATTGTGAAGAGGATAAGTTGTTATAATACATATTGGATGACATTGGAAATATGGTTTTATTTTCCTAGAGGCACTTATTAAATCAAGCGCTAAGTTTTCTAAGTGTGGATATCTGGTCTCAGCATCACCTAAGGTCTGACTAACATAATAGACATGGAATTGCCTTGTTCTTCTCAGACCAGGACTCCACTTGTCACTATCTTGGAGACTGCCAAGTACTAGTAAAGATGCTCGCCCGCTTTCAAGGTATGAAGCAACGGCGGGATCGATAAATACCTCTTTAGTTCTTCTAGGGCCTGTTGGAATTTCGGAGTCCATGTAAAATTATTCTTCTTCTTAAGAAGCGAGAAGAATCGGTGGCTCCTATCTGAGGATCTCGAAATGAATTATCCTAGGTCGGTTTTGCACCATGTTAATCTTTGCACGGCCTTCACATTATCTACTACTATGATATCCTTGATAGCTTTGATTTTATCGGGTCTGATCTCGATTCCCCGATTGGACACCATGAAGCCAAGAAACTTGCCTAAGCCAGCCCCGAATGCACATTTTTCTGGGTTGAGCTTCATATTATACTTCCTCAGTATATATCGAAAGTCTCCTGCAAATGCTTTAAATGGTCCTCTGCTCACAGGGACTTAACTAACATGTCATCAATATAAACTTCCATTAATTTTCCTATTTATTGTTCAAACATTCATTTTACTAGGCGTTGATAAGTTGCACCAGTGTTTTTTTAGTCTGAACGGCATTACATTATAATAGTAGGTGTCGTACTTAGTGATAAACGACGTCTTTTCCTGATCCTCCGAGTCCATCTGTATTTGGTTCTACCCAAAGTAGGCATCGAGAAAACTGAGAATCTCGTAGCCGGCCCTAGCGTCGATCATACGATCGATAATAGGCAAAGGAAAAGAATCTTTAGGGCATGATTTATTCAAATCTTTATAATCTACGCACATTCTAAGTTTATTTCCCTTCTTAGGGACTACTACTACATTTGCTAATCATTCGGGATATTTTACTTCCCGAATGGACCCTATTTTGAGAAGTTTGGTTACGTCGTCCTTGATGAATGCATGCTTAACCTCAGACTAGGGCCTTCTTTTTTTCTTCACCAGATGGAACTTTGGGTTCAGGCTTAATCTATAGGTAGTGATTTCCGGTGGAATCCCTTTCATATAGAGATGGGACCAAGCAAAGCAATCCATGTTATCCAAAAGGAATTGAATAAGTTGTTTTCCTGAGCTCGGGGTTAACCCAGTGCCCAGCTATACATAAGTTTTTTCCTGAGCTCGTGGGTTAACCCTATGCGCAGGTATACGTTTCGTTCGGGATGATACTTGATTAGTATGACTTGTTATAACTCTTCGATCGTTGACTTAGTGATGTCGAAGTCATCGGGAATTATGAAGGATTGAGGGATCCAATGGTCGTCGTCTCCATTGGCCCCCTGCTTCTTCGATTGGGTCGAGGATGGTGTCTGTGGTTGCTATTTGGCCTCATGTTTTCCCTTCGAATCCTATTCCTTTTCTAATGAAAGTGACGATACCGGTATCACTTTGTCGACTGCAAACATTTCCTTGGTTGAAGGTTGCTCCCCGTACAATGTTTTAACTCCCTCTAGTGTCGGGAACTTTAGAACTTGGTGAAGAATCGAGGGTACTACTCTCATGTTATGGATCCAAGGCCTTCCGAGCAGGGCGTTGTACCTCATGTCACCCTCGATCACATGAAACTTTGTTTCTTGGATGGTCCCGGCCACGTTCACTGGCAAAGTGATTTCACTTTTGTTGGTTTCGCTTGCCATGTTAAAGTTGTTAAGTACTCATGATGCGATCACAATTTGATCTTGTAGGTCGAGTTGTTCTATGACCGTCGATCAAAATAATGTTAGCTGCGCTACCTGGATCAATCAAAACACATTTAACTTGAACTTTATTCATAAGGATAGATATTAGCGGTGTGTCATTTTGAGGTTGTAAGATCCCCTCTACATCCTCGTCATTGAAAGACAAGGTCCCTTCCGGTATGTAGTCTCGAGTCCACTTTTCCCTCATGATCGACACCTTGGTGCATTTGAATACGGTCCCCTGAGGAATATCGATCCCTCCAACAATCATGTGGATCACGTACTGCATCTCTTCTTTATAATTCTGTCTGTTTGAATCTCTTATTTTGAAGTGGTTCTTAACCTGATCACTTAAGAATTCTCGAAGATTCCCTTGATTGAACAAACGGGTTACCTCCTCCCTTAGTTGTCTACAGTCTTCTGTTCTATGACCATGAATGCCATGATATTTGCACATTTGATTAGGATTTCTCTGGTCCGGATCAGTCTGTAGAGGTCGGGGCTACCTGGTGTCTTTGATGCGCCCACTGGCCGATACAATAGCTTATGCATCAACGTTGAAGTTGTATTCCGATAGTCGTGGTGCTTCTTTGGGCTTAACATTTCTATCGAAATCACTCTTACTCATGAGCCCTCGGGAAATCTATCCTCGATGACTTCTTCTATCAGTTCGAACGGGATTGCGTCCAGGCCCATTATTTCTCTGATCTCCACCGTCTGGCTGATATCGATCTCTGTTTGATCGTGGTTCCCAATCAATATCACGTTTAAATCTATCGATGGCCTTATTTGGATAAATGAACCCGGAAGAAGCCCCCAACTGGTCATCATCGACCCTAATCTTTGACCGGTACCAGTTATGCACATCAGACCAGGTTATAGTTGGATTTTCGATCAAGTTCTGCTTTAACTATTATGAGGCTACAAAACTTCGTATGTTTAGGCCTTGAGTGAAATCCTGAACGGCACAATCATCGACAACCGGGGGCAGATCCATATGCTCCATTTGGAACCGAGATAAACTCCCTAAGCATCTCGTTGTCTTTCTGTTTCAATTTGAAGAGGTCCGACTTTATGGTCTCGACCTTTATCGCTCCGGCGTGTGCTTTGAAGAAGGAATCTGCGAGCACGGGAAAAGAATCAATAGATTTAGGTGGTAAATAATGGCACCATATCATCGCCCCCTTTGATAAAGTTTCTTCGAATTTCATCAGCAGTACGGACTCAATCCCATCATCCTCTAGATCGTTCCCCTTTATTGTGCATGTGTAAGAAGTGACATGCTCGTTGGAGTCGGTAGTTCCATTATACTTGGAAATTTCTAGCATGCGGAATTTCTTTGGAATGGGCTTAGGATCCGCGCTTGGGGGGAAAGGATTTTGTACGAACTTCTTTGAATCCAAACCCTTCAAAATAAGTGGTGCCCCCAAAATTTTATCAACTCAAGAGTTATANAAGGAAGGAAGTTGAGTTTGATACAAATTTGTTCACCCAGGTAGAGTTGGACTAGAATTGGACGACAAGCTCAACAACTGACTCTATAAATACTCGATGAATTTCTGCTGGAATTCTTAATGCACAAAAGCTGAAGTGAATCAAAGTCTGAAAGCAAAGTTCCCAGAGTTATTTTGCTAGAAAAATTATTATGTGATTTAAAGGCTACAGTCCAACTAGAAGAACCAGTTCCATCTGATTAATTATTGAGTCTAGCTGATTGTAGTAGGAGTTTTAATATTGTATCTTTTCAGCTTTCATAGAATGAATTGTAATAGGTACGCATTGTTCAAGTTAGAGTTAACTTGAAGCTTGTAGAAATTAGCTAGGGTCTAGTTACTACAAAGGGATTAGGGTTTGTACTAGGATTACAAAAGAGTTTATTTTTTAAGTCTGTTTGGCTCAGAGTTTTAGTGAAGTGTTTGAGCAAATCCTACTAAGCAGTAGGTCGTGGTTTTTTCACCTTTTGAGTCATGTGTTTTCCACATAAAAATCTTTGTGTTTTTACTTTACTGCTTTTATTATTCCGCAACAATAGTAGTTGGAACACCAAGAAGAACCAGGTTCTTCTATTGAGACAGCACTCGAAAAATTGGGTACCTCACAATTAACTTATATAATTGTGTGGTATTGATGTCTAAAACATCAGTTGGTATCAGAGCAGGTTATCCTTGAAAGGCTAAAACCTTGGAGAAGATCAAGATGAGTGCACCACCTGGAAATTGGGAAGGTCAATCAACTGCAAGGCCACCACTCTTCAATGGCCAGTATTACTTTTGGTGGAAAAACAGGATGAAGGACCACCTGATTGGAGAAGACTATGAACTCTAGGATATAGTCACTGATGGTCCTCTAGCTACCATGATGAATACTGTTGAAGGTATAGATTTTATCTCTCAATTTCACCATTTGTTTTGTACTTTATCTTGTATATCCATTTTGAGCCAATTGCATTATTTCCCTTTGGGAGATCAACTATTTCCCAAGTATTATTGTCTTCTAAAGCTTTGATTTCCAGTACGTGTCATAGCTTCCACCCATCTGTCATACTTATAAGCTTCTTGAAAACCTGTGGTTCTACAGTTGCTGAAAAACTTGCGAAAAAACTTCTATACTTTGCAGACAAGTTGTGATAAGAAACATAATCTGAAATTGGATATAGGGTTGTTCCATTTGCCTTCTTCTTTGTCACATAATCTTGGAGCCATGAGGGTGCTTTAACTATTAATTCAAATTTCCTGAGTGTGACTTCTTCTTGCTTCTCAGTATGTTCCCTGGAGTCACTATCTTCTTCAACTGGTTCATTAGTAATGTCATCATATACACCATTATCAACAATATTAGGAACCGGAGGATCTTCAGGAATCACGTTGTTTGTGGACTCTACAGAATCATAACACCACTCATCTGAGGCTCATCAAGCATCAGGAGCGACATCAGGAACACCACACATCTGGCTCATCAGAAGCATAATGAACATGAACAACACTGGGAACTCAAGAATCTTTATCCAAATAAAACTTGTATAATTGGGAACTGAAGATTTGGATAATTTGGTAGGCATAACACAATTGGGTTCCCTTTGGTTTGTAGTTTTTGTTAACTTTCAAATGATAAAGAAAAATTAACTTATCATTTGCACAAGAAATAAGATAAAAATAAAAAGGACTTTGATTTATCCCCTCTATCTTTAAAAGTACATTTATATAAATATTCTTTTGCTTAAGTAAATAAAGTTATCAATACATGTGGCTAACTTGTACAACATATTTCTACGGGATGACCATGCAGTCCCCGGTCCTGATAAGACATTGATCCCGGTTCTAATAGTCCTCATTCTTCGTAACACTTTTAGTGCCTGATCTTGTCCAATTTACACCTCAAATCAATGATATGAAATGATCAATTGCACTAGTAGTACCCAACAAGATTGGGGTCGATTTCCATAGGGAGCTATATATGGGAGCTAGAAGTATATATTGTAGTACGTGAGTTCGACTACCTCAATATACACTTCCAAAAATTGGGATTGTTTTTATGTCTAATTTAAAACTAAGATTGCAAAGTTAAGAAATAAAATTAAGAGAATTATGTTTGTTGTTTTTCAAGTTTTGTAAAAATCCTAGAGCTATGACCATCACATAGGTGTTTTCCTAATGGGATATAAACCTTAATGTTTGTTTTGTTGTCCGGGGTGTATTATAGCTATCAACTCTCAATTACCTACTCAATACCTCTCGGCCAGAGAGTAATTTTTCCCAATTTGGATTTCTCACGTCCAAATGGGCATTGCACAAAATAGTTGATAAAATCTCAAGTCAAGTTACTACTATCTCTAGGTTGAACCCTTTAATTTGGATTATCAATTTCTCGATTGACCCAATTTCTTGTTAGCCAAGTTTTTCTAGACTAAGTCTCTCTCTCTCAAGTAAAGACTAAGTCAAATAGGCATGAACTAATATTTGCAGCCATTTATTCCACAAATTAAAGCATGAACAAGGCTAAATAATAAACACCCAACCATAAACAAGCATTAAATTAAACACCTATAAGGTTTACACACTAGGGTTGGGTGACAACCCTTTTAAAAGTCTAGCTACTCATGCTTGAAATTGAAGAAATAGAAGAAGAAATGATAAATTAAACTCATATTGTAAATCAAAATGATAAAATCTATGTTAAAATATCCCAAAAATATGAAAAACTACTAAAGGAAGCAAAGAGAAACAATGTAGTTGTTGATGTCGAAAGTTGATCTAATTTTGTGAAACTCGTCTATTTATACAGGGCTGAAAATTTCGAACAAAATGCCTTTCGAGAGGTTCTGCGGCCACACAATTCCATGTGTTGTCCGCATAAGTCTTCATCTTGCAGGAGCTGGGATTCTGCGGCCGCACAATTCTCCACTGCGGCCACAAGGCAATGTTTTTGCGGTCCGCAGATTTATCACTACGGAAACAATATGTTCTTCTACGGTTCATATCTTTCTTTTTGTGGCCGCAAGGTACTTCTTCTCTGGACGCACAATTCTTGTGCAGTCTGCAATTTCGAGGGACTTGGACTTTGGAAAATTACAAACTCTCTGAAGTTGATTTCCAATTCATCAATTGTATCTGCACAATTCCTTTGCGGATTGTAGTTTGCTAGGAATCCTGTGGGTTTTTTCTTATTGTTTGCGGCCGCAGATGGACTTCTGATGCCCGCACTTTGCAAGTTCTTGTGCCTTTTATTGCCTAGTGTTTTGATTACTCCTTTTTGAGTCAGATTTCATCTTGGAAGTGAAACTTCCAATATTCCTGCAATTTTTCACATTTCATCAGTTCCGGGAATACAATTAAACGCTTTTAGACTAAAACTAAAGCTAAATGGTGCTAATAAGTAGTCAAAATCTCCACTTATCAACTCCCCCAAACTTAATTTTTTTCTTGTCCTGAAGAAAATAAAATAGTTCCCACCTCCACAAGTTAAGGGTCATTCCAGCCAATCAAAGGTGAGCCCTTCACACATCAATTGGGACCAACAATTACCCACACTACTTATGTGTTATCAACAAAGCGACAATTTAAACTTTTATGCACATATAGTTCTAATGTGACACTTGAGCATCAAGAGCTGACTTTATTCATCAAGGAAGCTCGCTCTTTCATGTAGGTCATTATGGATCCCATCAAGAGTTGACTTCGTGGAAGTGTAAATGTAGGTATACAAACTCACACGCTGCGATATATACTACTAACTCTCATACATATAGCTCCCTACGGAATTCGACCCCAAATCTTGTTGGGTATTATTATTGCATCGGCCATTTTCATAACCTCGAATTCAGGTGTGAAATTGGACGAGATTAATTTTTGGCACCGTTGCCGGGGAGCTAAAAAATGGTGTTAGCTATATATTTAGGTGTGTTTTTCGGAATATCTTCGTTTCCTTCCTTGTTACTAACGTGTTGAGCATTGTAGGTGCAATCATGGCAAACAATGAACTTGGAAACATAGTTGTGGGGGATGTGGACATTGAGGATGATCAAATGGATGAGGTCCCTCTTGAAACTCAACCTAATAGACAAGGTCGACCGCCTCAAGACAATGTACCCGTTCCACCCCACCTCCACCACCAGAGTCTCCACACCAGGTGTTGCCGAATAAAGGGTATGCAAGTACTATAGTCCCTCCCTGTATTAGGGCAGGAAACTTTCAAATAACCAACATGATGCTCACTTTGCTCGAGAAACGAGGTTTCTTCACCGATGCATCAGGTCAAAATGAATATAAACACTTGAAGGGGTTCGTAGATACGTGTTGGGGAAGAAAACAAATAAATATCTCCGAAGATGCTTTTAGGCTAAGGCTTTTTCCCTTCTCTCTACGGGGGAAAGCTTTAGATTGGTTTGAACATCTTCCAAATCATTCCATTCACTTGGGATGAACTAGCGAAGAAATTTATTTCGAAGTACTTCTCTCCTGGCACATGGCTATTCTTCCGGATGAAATTCTATCATTCAAGCAAGAGCCCAATGAACCACTACACGAGATATGGGAAAGATATAGAACAATGGTAAAAGAGTTCCCAAAAATGATATGACGGAGAACATAATTCAACAAACTTTCTATTGGGGGATCAATACAACCAACCAATGTGTAGTGAATCAACTTGCCGGTGGGAACTTTATGACTACGCCTTATGCGGAGGCGTGTGATATTTTGGATGAGATGGCGGATACTTCATCGGTGTGGTAATCTAGAGATAATGTCCCACAAGGTGATCCAAATGTGATTCTTCTTCACAAAGAGTTGCATGACCATGGACAAGCCATAGCCGAGTTGACAACCACCATGAACCAATTGTAAAATGCTCAACTTCAACAAGTGTAAAACCTGAGGCAAGTCAATGCAATTGAGGGAGTAAATATGATGGTGAACAATAGAAGAACAAGAAGTCCACAAGTGCAAAAAAGAGTGAACAATTTTTTGCAAGATGATAGTGGATTAATCAAGATGATTCCTATAATTATCAAGAAGAAGAGGTCCAATATGTGAAAAACTTTCAAGGGAAAAGAAACAACTTCCAAGTCCCTAGTAAACCACAATGGAGACCTTTAAATAATCAAGGCAATTGGAATTCTCAAAATCAAGGAAATTGCAGTGGTGGAAAAAACCAAGGCAATTGGAATAACAACAATCAAGGCAATGGTGTGGAATCAATAATCAAGGGAATTGTCATAACAATAATAATAAAGGCAATTGGGGGAACAACAGTCAAGGTGGGTGGAATAACAGTCAAGGAAATTGGTGGTCAGGTTTTCAAAGGCCCACGATGTATCAACAACCGAGCAACCCACCTCATTATCCTTCCCGTGGTCCTAGTTCTTCCAACAATGAAATGGGCCATATTGAGAACATGTTCAAGCAAATGATGGATAAGAATGCCGATTCCAGTGCCCAACTTGCTTCACACAACACATCGATCCGCAATCTAGAAATGCAAATGGGTCACATCTCTCAAGCTTTAAATTCTCGCCCTAAGGGCCACTACCAAGTGATACGGTGGTGAACCCAAAGGGTAGGAACAATATGGGTCATGCCATGGTCGTTACTACAATAAATGGAAGAGGTGGGAATGCACCTACCTCAATTCAAAGGCAAATTATGGATGGTGAGCAAGTGGTATAAGAAGAGGAGATCCCGCACAATATGGTGCAGGCAAATGATGAAGCGCGGATTAATATTGATGACACGATGGAAGAGACTCAAGAGGACGTGAAATAATCTAGGGATTATGTGATTGACATACCAGAACTGGTAGTGCAAAAGGCTGAGGAACCATTACCTAAGACACCTCCTCCGTATCTTCAAAGGCTTGCCAAGAAAAATGGCGAGAATCAATTCAAAAAGTTCATTTATATGATGAAGAGTCTCTCGATAAATGTGCCATTAGTTGAAGCATTGGAGAAAATACCTGGTATGCAAATTTTATGAAGGACTTGGTGAAAAAGAAGAGGTTGATGAATTTTGAAATTATCAAATTCACTCACCAAATGAGTGAAATTGTGCATTCAATGGATCCTAAGCTGGAAGATCCCGGTGCTTTCACAATCTCTTGTACCATTGGAAGTGATGAGTTTTCCAAGGCACTTTGTGATATTGGGGCGAGTATCAATTTGATGCCCTATTCGGTTTTCAAGACATTGGGAATTAGGCCACCAAGACCCACATCTATGATATTACAAATGGCCGATCGTAAAATGAAGAGACCGTTGGGGGTGATTGAAGATGTATTTGTTCAAGTTTACAAGTTCATTCTCCCGGCGGATTTTGTTATTATTGATTGTGAAGTGGCTATGAAGTGCCGATTATCCTCGGTAGAACTTTCCTTGCTACGAGGAAGGCTCTTGTTGATGTGGAAGCCGGAGAACTCACTTTTCGAGTGGGTGATGAAAAGGTGGTGTTCCACGTGTGCAAATCTATGATTCAAGCGAATAGAAATGAAGTGTGTTCGTTCGTGGACTTGGTGACCGATGTGATTATTGATGATACAAGTGTCACGATTAATGTGGGTGATGTGTTGGAGGTTGTCTTGCTCATTTTTTATGATGATGAGATGGATGGCTTCATGGAATGTGTGAATTCTTTGCAAGGAATGAGGTCATACAACTATGCACCCCCGAAACTTTTCGTGAATCTTGAGAATAGGAAAAATCCTCCTACAATTCCTTAAATTGAAGAGCCTCCTATCTTGGAGTTGAATCCATTGCCTCCACATCTCAGATATGAATTCCTTGTCCCTTGTTCTACTTTATCGGTTATTCTTTCCTCTTGTTTGACTAACGTGCAGGTCGACTCTACATTAGTGGTGCTCCACAAGAGGAATAAATCTATTGTGTGGAATTTGGTGGAAATTCGGGGAATAAGCCCTGCATTTTTCATGCACAAGATTAACTTGGAGGAATATGAAAAACACTCCATTGAACATCAATTAATCCATACGACACTTCACTATCTAATGAACAAGAAAGATTCAAAAGCTCGATTGATGAAATGGGTGCTATTTTTGCAAGAGTTTGATATTGACATCCAAGATCGAAAAGTGAGTGAAAATCAAGTGGTGGACCACTTGTCTCGTTTGGAGGAGGAGGGGAGGCCGCATGATGGCCTTGAAATCATTGACTCCTTCCCCAATGAGAAACTCTTGGCTATTTCAATGAAGGAGGTGTCATGGTTCGCCGATCTAGCAAACTTCCTTGTGTGTGGAATCATCCCAGATGAGTTCTCTTCAAATCAAAGGAAGAAGCTCAAACGGGATAGTCAAGATTATTATTGGGATGAGCCTTACCTCTTCAAAATTTGCAGGGATGGGGTAATTAGAAGATGTTTACCGGATGAAGAGAAAAATGGTATCCTTGAGGCTGGCCATTCTTCTCCTTATGGTGGTCACCATGGCGGAGCAAGAACAACGGCTAAAGTGATAAGTTGCAGTTTCTATTGGCCCACTCTCTACAAACATGGAAGTGATATGGTGAATATGAATGCCAACGGGCCGGTGGAACCTCGAAGAAGAATGAAATGCCTTTCACTACCATTTTGGAGATTGATATATTTGATGTGTGGGATATTGACTTCATGGGTCCTTCTGTGAGTTCTTGTGGAAACACCTACATCTTGCTCGCAGTTGATTATGTGTCTAAATGAGTTGAGGTCATTTCTCTACCCAACAATGAAGCGAGAAGTATGGTGGCGTTCTTGAAGAAGAATATTTTCACAAGATTTGGTACTCTGCGGGCTATCATAAGTGATGGAGGGTCACATTTTTGCAACAAGGTTTTTGACACTTTTCTTAGCAAGTATGGTATCACTCATAAAGTTAAGACTCCCTATCATCCATGAGCTAGCAGTCAAGTGAAATTCTCCAACTGGGAGATAAAGAGTATCTTGTCAAAAACAGTGAATGCTAACCAGACGGATTGATCAAAGAAGCTTGATGATGCACTATGGGCTTATCGAATTTCTTTCAAAACTCCTATTGGATATCTCCATACCGTTTGGTGCTTGGAAAAGCTTGTCATCTTCTGGTGGAACTTGAGCACAAATCCATGTGGGCTTTAAAGAAGTTGAATGTTGATTGGGATGCAGCCGCCAACTTGTGGGTTGCACATTTGAATGAATTGGATGAGTTCTGGTACCATGCATATGCAAGTTCATCCTTGTAGAAAGAAAGAATGAAGTACCTTCATGACAAATATATCTGAAACAAGGAGTTCAAGGTGGGAGATCTTGTTTTGTTGTTCAACTCACGATTGAAGATGTTTCCCGGAAAGCTGAAATCCAAATGGAGTGGTCCCTTTGAAATTAATTTGACACATTTTGGTGCATTGGACTTGAAGAACAAAAATGATGAGATATTCCGAGTCAATGGTCACTGGTTGAAGCATTATTTGGGAAAAATTAATGATGGCCACATGGTGGCAGTTATTCATTTGATGTGATGGTAATCTGCATCGTGTCGTGACGTTAAATCTGGCGCTTCTTGGGAGCCAACCCATTTTTCTTTTTCTTTTCTTCTTTTATAGATAGGTGGTTTTTTTGTGCTAACTGGATTTTATGTGTGTTGTAGGAATGAGTGTGCTTTACAGGAACTATGCTCAGAAAAATTGGCTAAGTGTGGAAAAAGTGCAGACCGCACAATTGTGAGTGCTATAACAGAGAGCAACTGCGATCACACAACCGCACAACTTGTAAGGGGAAAAGGCAAATTCTCTAAAGTTTGGTCTGTCAAAGAAATGGACAATCTGCGGCCGCACATCAAAATCTGCGGTCCACAGCAAAAATTTGCAGCCGCACCACAAATTCTGTGGACCGCAGATCAACAAAGGATTTTCAGCCCCCAGGTAATAGAGTGTGCACCACAGAAGGAATTCTGCGGCCGCACTCCTCCCTTGTCCCTCAAGTCTGACCGTCCAAGTATAAATAGTAATCTTAGGGATATTGTACATTTTTCCCCCTCTCTGAGCACTCTACACTCTAAAACTTTGAATTCGTCTGTTCAATCATCTTCCGCACTCAATCCACATCTGCGATCATTCATCTGCATTACTTCATATTTGGTATGCTTTAATTATTCATAGAATTTTCAATTTTTAGTTTAACTTACAATTTGTTAGGTATTTTTAGGCCATTTGTCAATAGATTTCAATTTTACTACTATATGGGGTTTAATCTGTGTTGGGTCAACTGCTAATTTCTCTATGGGGAATGGGTGAACTAACTTTCATGCTTAATTGTTAATACCATGTTGGATCTGTGCAAAAAATTAAAAACCCTAGAAGTCTGATCGATTTTGTTTTCAAATCTGCGGGCACACAAGAAATTGTGCAGTTCGTAGAAGTTGAGAATAGGGTCATTGGTCAAGCATGATTTTGTGGTCACACTTGAATTTGTGTGGACCGCAGAAATTTCACCGCAGACGTAGAAAAGTGTGTGCGGCCGCAGAACAGACCAATCTCTGTCTTCAGAGAGTTGGAATTTTTATGAGTTTGGTGTGTGGCCACAATGGTTAAAGTGCGGACTGCACTTAAAATCTGCGTTCACACTAATAATTATGTTGATCGTAGATCCACAGCCGTAAGTTAGAATTGTGTGAACCGCACTTCCCCACCCTGCACGTATGTTCTACATTGTGTTATATTGTCTGTGTGCATTTGAATTATAATTGATTGTTGTTGTTGCTTGTTATAGAAATTGGTCAGATCTCGAGGCCATGGAGATACATCAAAGGGTAGGGGTGAACCTTCTAGAGGTCGAGGCAAAAGTACTTTACCCCTCGCCCTTCAAAAGATAATCACCAAGAAAGCCACAGCCGGACGAGAAATATAGCCCAAGCCCTCCGAATCTAGTTCATATTCCCCATCTCGGGAAGCATCAGAGGGCGACTCGGTGCAGGAGCAGCCTATTTCCAATCACAGCCATAGGGAAGGTATCAACTATAGGATGAGCCTTCTTCTTCACATATCACCTCCAAGGGTTCGGAGAGTGCCAGTCAGACTTCGGAGCCTTCTTCTACACCTATCACTGAGGCACCAACAACTACTGTTAATGATATTCCGAATGATGTCCGAGGGGCTAATACTACAGTTTCCATCCTTGAGAGTTTGAAGAAGAAAGAAGTCTGGAAAGACCGTTTTATAAGCCTAGTTTCTTTCACCAGCTTCTATAGGTGGTGGCCGGTGAGATCACTCACTCTTGAGTGACAGTTCCAATTTAAAGATCTTGACAAGAATAATTCGGCCATGTTAAGACAGTTCCGAGAGAGGAAGGGGTGGATGTGGTTCACCCAGATTGTGTTTGATGCCAAGGAGTATTTGGTCAAGGATTTCTACGTCAATGTGGAACATATAAAGAAAGGGACCAAAGTGACAAAAGTGAGGAACCTGAAAGTGAGATTTGACCAATACACATTGAACTCCTATTGGGGTTTCAGGATGTAGAGTTGTCACAGTACTTGGAGAAGCTGGCGATGGGTGATGAAGCTTGACCATGGCTAGCTGAGCTTCTTGTAGCCCCGGGGCCACCACCATTATGGATCACAGTAGGGGTTCCTATTCAGCGGAACACCCTAAACTTCGAGGAAAATGGATGGCAGGCCTTCGTATGTAGCAGACTAGACCCGTGCTAGAATGAAACCAACTTACCTATTCCACGGGTAGTTCTAGTCGCCTCAATTATGGCTGGGTACCCAATCAATATGGGTGTTGTGATGCCGACCAACATGTTAGTGGTCGCTAGGAAAGTTAATACCTCCTGACCATATCCCAACACTATCACTAGTGGAGCCCAGAGATTTTGACACGAAGGTTCGAAAAAAGAAGCCTTTCTCTTAGTATTCTCTAATAGATCCAAAGAACCCGAAGAGAAAGGGTCAGCGGACAACTACCATAGGCCAGTCTGATGATCCATCGGTGGTAGCTGTAGAGTCAGCAGATATGCCTTCCACTTTAGCAGAGCCTTCAGCCAGTGCAGCTTACGTGCCTTTACCTTCAACCTCAGTACCTCCCACCTCGACTTTGAAGCTGGTGTGTATGCCTTATGCTCCACTCTCTACACTACGAGTCGTCTAAACTTTGGCGAGCCTCAACAACTGGATGCAGACAGCTAGTGCAAAATTGTCTGACATATTCGGTCATGTTGCAACACAGTCATCTATGTTGGCACCCCGGATTCCCCCCCCCCCCCCCCCCCCCCCCCCATAGTTGAAGAAACCTTGAAGAATATCCTGGACAATCAGAACACTATTATGGCCACTCTGGTATAACATGGATCCGTGATTGAAGATTTGGTCAAAGAAGTGAAGAAGGTGCGGAAGTCAAATGCTTCAAATAAGTCTGTGGATAAGCTCCGGAGATAGGCCAACAAGCTAGAAGCAGCCGGAGATATTCAATTTGACATGCTCATTGACCCTCACCACCCAGTCCCAGATCCCATAGCCCCTACAACATCAGTTGGCTAGTATGAGGAGTCAGACCTTGCTGCTGACTCGACTGAGGCATTCCGTCAGATGTTCACCAACCAAGCCACTCCCAAACTTGAGGATGATGAGATCCAATTGGATACTGAGGTCGGTGCCACTACTAGGGACACAGAGATGGCCACAGAGCCATAGGGAGTTTTCTTCACTCTAACCCTTCTTTTACTCTTATTTTTTAAAGCATTGGGGACAATGCATATTTTTATTCGAGGCGATGGAGTTTCTTCGACACATTTTGATGATTATGTATTATGATAATTATGAAACATTTGGCCTGTAATTAACTTATTACTATTTTCTTCTTCTTTCTCATTGTGTATTTATTCTCTCTTATCTTTCATTATGTATATTCGTTTAGCTTTCAATAGTTTTTTGCTTCATAGCTTCTTTGTTTTTATGTTTGTCTTCTTTTTGAATTAGTGGCTTCTTTTTTATTTGATAGCTTCTTTTTATATTTTAGTGGATAATAAGCCTTTGATTTTCTTAATGCACGGTTCTTTCCAAAGGTGATTTTTGTGTGAACCGGGTGACTTTTTCCATCGATGGATGGCGTGACAACTTTCTTAAGGGATTGAATCCGTTTTTGGTGTTTAGGTAATAATAGTAGTAGTGATGAATAAAAAAACCTAATTGAGTCATACTCGAAGAGTCAAACATGCTTCACTTGGTACCAACACATTAATTACATGCTTATGGGTTAAAATAAGGTTTATGGAAAGAAATAGCTCTAGTTAGTGACCTTGTGACTCTTGTGTTGGCTTAGGCTATCATCGAGTGGTTTAATCGAACCATAGTAATTTTCAATCTTGAATATGGTTGTTATGGTCCCTATACTCTATCCTCTTTAACAATCCAGCTGCATGAGAGGTGAGATGTTGTTGTTGCAAGTCCAAGTACCCATGGGAATGGTCTAACTTGACCCGAATGTGTTTCTAGGCGAAATTTTAAGTTTTGCTTGGCTTGAGAAGTGATTGTAGGCTCTCTTTGACCCGCTTGAAATTTTCCATGGCCCACCAATGTTGTTATCCTTAATCAACCCATTTGATCCTGCAACCTTTCTCATTTGATAACCATGTTACAAGCCTTTACCTGTTTTGTCGTGACCCTCTCTTGGCACCCGAGCTTTTCTTAACACTCTTGTGAAATAATTGGCTAAAAATGTATGTTTGGGGGGAGTGACGAGGAATTTGAAATAGGTATCAAGGCACAAAAATATAAAATAAATGATGAAAAGTAAAGGCAAGAAAAATAAAGAACAAAAGGAAAGTGCAAAAAGAAAGTGAATAAGTTGAAGAGTTGAAGGGATTCAAAGAACAGTAATGATGAAAAGCATGGAGAAATCAAAAAGGGAGAAAATGAATATCATGACCAAGAAAGAGTGATTTTAAATCTCTCTAGTTCCCCTAAGGAAAAGAAAATGCCTAAAATCAACAGCCGAGAAAAGAAAATGGAGTGCTTAAGGAAAGATGAACCCGTTATATCATAGCATCCAACCTTAATCCAAAATCCTTCATTGCATTTCGAAAAGGCCCTACATAATTTCAAGTCGAGTGAGCTTTCATTTGTGGTGATATACATGAGGGGCAAGCCTATGGTACTTAAAGTCGTACTTGCGACATTCATTTGAGATAGATGAGTGAACTTTTCGCAAATCTTTCAATTGAGTGCTATATTCTTAAGTGAGATATGCAAACGGAGAGTAGAGGAGGATTTTTGGATCCACAATGACCTACATGAAAGATCGAGCTTCCTTGATAAATAAAGTAAACTCTTGATGCTCAAGTGTCACATTAGAACTATCTGTGGTTAAAAGTTTAACTTGTTTCCTTGTTAACAATTCATAAGTGGTGTGGGTAATTGTTGATCCCAATTGATGTGTGAATGACTCACCTTTGATTAGTTGGAATGGCTCTTAACTTGTTGAGTCGGGAACTACTTTATTTGCTTGAGGACAAGCAAAAGCTTAAGTTTGGGGGAGTTGGTAAGTGGGGATTTTAACTACTTATTAGCGCCTTTTAGCTTTCGTTTTCTTCAAAAAGTTTTTAAGTGTGTTCCCGAAAACTGATGAAATGTGCTTAATTGCAGGATTATTAAGATGAACTCCCGAGATGAAATTCAACTCAAGAAGGAGCAATTTGAACTCAAAAGTCACAAAAGCTCAAAAGTGCAGACCGCAGAATATCATCTGCGGCCGCAAGTTAGAAGGACAATCCATCAGAGACTGGTGCAAAGTGCAGTCCGCACATGAATTGTGCGGCCGCAGAAGCTGCGTCAGGAGCAAAGTTCATAGAATGTGCATGTCCAAGTCCATCAAAAGTGTGGACCGCATAATTATTGTTCGTCTGCAGAAGAAGAGCAATACGGCCGCAGTTACAATTGTGCGGACCGCAGAAGAGCAAGATGTGGCCGCAGTTACAAATTTGCGGATCGCATAAAGAGTGCAGTGCGGCCGCAGTTCAAAATTATGCTGCCACAAACTTCCAATCCTGTCAAGCTAAAGAAAAGTGCAGACTGCACATGGAATTGTGCGACCGCAAAACCTCCGGAAGGGAATTTTTATCCGAAATTTTTAGCCCTATATAAATAGAAGAGTTTCACTTTTTTAGGTCAACTTTTGACATCAGCTGCTACACTAGTCGTTTGCTTTTACTCTTTTAGTAGTTTTTACTATTTTGAGATATTTGAACATAGATTTTATCGTTTTAATTAGCAATATGAGCTTAATTATTATTTCTTCTTCTTTTTATTCCATTTTAAGCATGAGAAGGTAGATTTTCACTAGGGTTTTGACCCAACCCTAGTGTATAAACTTAATGGGTGTTTAATTTAATGTTTGTTTATGGTTGGGTGTTTATTATTTAGCCTTGTTCTTGCTTTTATTTTTGGAATTAATGGTTGCAAACATTAGTTCCTGCCTAGTTGACTTGGTCTCTACTTGAGAAAGAGTGACTTAGTCTAGGAAAACTTGGCTAACAAGAAATTTGGGTCAATCGAGAGATTGATAAGCCCAATTAAAGGGTTGAACCTAGGGATAGTAACAACCTGACTTGAGTTATTTATCAACCGTTTTGTTCAATACCCATTTGGACTTGAGAAAGCCAAATTGGGAAAAATAACTCTTTGACTATTGAGTGGGTAATAGAGTATTGATAGGTATAATACACCCCTTCCAATAAAACAAGATTTAAAGTTTATATCCTGTTAGGCAAACACCTAGGTGAACGTCATAGCCCTAGGCCTTTTACAACCTTTGGAAAACAACAAAATTAACTTTCTAAGTTTATTTCTTAAATTGCAATCATAGTTTAAATTAGACCTTAAGACAACGAAACTTTGTGGAAGTGCAAATTTAGGTATACAAACACATAGGCTACGATATATACTACTAACTCCCATATATATAGCTCCCTGCGGAATTCGANATCCCAATAAATCAATTGATTTTATGAATATTGATTGATTCCTCGGTAATTAATTGTGAATTATCTGCATTGCTTGCATATCCATAATTCATCTTTCAAAAATCATTGAAATTCCGCATTATGAAGTTATTGGTTATAATTATTTAAATGGTAGACAAATGACGAATATCTTACGTAATGTAGTTTTTAATAATTATTTACTACAGAAATTAATCAGCTTCTATTCGATAAAAACACGGGTTGAATTAGGAATATAGAATTCGTCGTGTCATTTTTGATTAATCCGTAAATAAATAAGGATTAAGTTAATTACTACATTCCTTAGTTTAAATTAGAATTGAATTTAACTAATTGATTTTATAAAAATAAAAAAAATGAATTAAAATCAGACCTGGGCCAGAGCTGCCCAGGCCCAAATCCTTTTTCCCTAACACCCAAACAACCCAGCCCAAACCCTTAACCCGGCCTGCCCCCCCATAAAAACCAAACGACACCGTTTCGCCCCCATTAAACCCCAGTCGTTGGATCATTTTGATCCAACGAACCCGAACCCCACACCCCTGAGCTATATATATGTCCAAATCGCACCCCACCCCCATCATTTCATAAATCCTAACCCCCCTCCACCCGGTTCCCTCTCTCTCCTCTCTCTAAAAACCCTAGCCGCCCTAGAATTCCCCCCGCCGTCCGGCCACCGGACCTCCTCCAATCAACCCCAAACCTTCACCCTATGGTCTTCTCCTTCCCCTTAACCCCATCCCACCACCAGATTCGCTAAAAACCCACTCGAATTCCGTCAAATCGTAGTTTGATTTAGCTTTGATTTGGATGCATATGATTAGTATCAATTGTATGATTAGCTTCCAATCAATCACAGTTTAAATTTCAACTTTTAGTTTAAAATTGGTGTATTCAACTAACTCAAACAAACTGACTCCTCCTAGGTTCAAGTGAAACTTAAACATGTTTAATACAAGAAAACTGACTAATTTTAACAAATTAATTAACGCTCATTAATCGACCAAAATCCTAAACAAGTTAAAATCAGTCAATAATGAGAAATTAATGAACCAATTAGGCTAAAAATCAGTTCTAAAACAATGTTTAGTCATGATTTAACCAAGTCTTGTCAAGACTAGTTTAGTTAACAATAATCTCCCACAATCACTTGTTTAATAGATTAACCTA